>PYAF01002043.1:215743-246155 GCA_007407185.1 Glycine tomentella
CATTTGTCCTATTTTTTGAGTGCCCTGAGGAAGAGATGGAGAGGCGACTTCTTAGTAGGAACCAGGTTGAGTTTTTTTTTTTTTTTTTTTTTTTTTTTTTTTTTTTTTTTTTTTTTTTTTTTTTTTTTTTTTTTTTTTTTTTTTTTTTTTTTTTTTTTTTTTTTTTTTTTTTTTTTTTTTTTTTTTTTTTTTTTTTTTTTTTTTTTTTTTTAATTATTTGTATTTCCTTGTGCTAGTCGTCACTTGAGACTTTTTCTCAATTATAAAGGGTAGAGAAGATGACAATATTGAGACAATAAGGAAGCGATTTAAGGTTTTCTTGGAGTCTAGTCTTCCCGTGATTAATTATTATGATGCAAAGGGAAAAGTTCGAAAGGTAATTGATAGTTGTGCTTCTACCCTACTTTTTATTAGTTGGGTTCCTTTGGTACTAAGGGCATCACATAAATTTTTCTTTTAGATTGATGCTGCAAGGCCTATGGAAGAGGTATTTGAGACAGTCAAAGGAATTTTTGGTCCAAAGAATGAGAAGGTAAATCACTATGTTCGACTTATGTCAAAACTTTATATGTACAAGTTCCATTTTGTATCAAAGACAAAAATTGGGAATCATTGTCTTCCTTGTTAATTAGGAAGGTATATGACTGGGATTACAATATGTTGTATACTATAATTTAACTTGTGATGAATTCCTGCATTGCATGGATATTTTAAGAAGTTTAACTCTGTATACATTATGATTTTTCTTCTTATGCACTGCAAAAGAACTTTGTTTATCCTTCTCTTTATCAAAATTTATTTGTTTTATATACCATATATTAATGATGGGATTCATTTTTATTTTTTTTGAAAAAATAAAGATATAGGTGACATGACTGAAAGAATAGATAGGGATGTTAAGGTTCATAGAAGACAAAATTTTATTTAAAGATTAACATTCATTCATATAGATAACAGCATCACTCAACTCTCAAGTACACTCAAATATGAATACAGTAAGCCCTGCTTACTTAGCCCTTTCATGTAAGCTTTTAAACTTTTAATAATGAATCAATTGCTGGCTCTCAGCCTACGCTTTTGAGAACAAACAAAAGAAAAAAAAATTATATGGTGCGTTCTTAAATGGCAAAGCTCGTCTTTGTATATTAATAAAATTGTATGAAGCCTTAACCCTCGAACATTCTTAACCCTCAAGTGCAATCTACTTTTCTGATTAAACTAAAACATGCCATTGTATGTTAAGAAAATTGTATGAAGCCTTAACCCTCAAACATTCTTGACCCTCAAGGGCAATCTACTCTTCTGATCACACTACTTCCTTTTGAATCAACTTTTGTAAAAAGTATAAAACCTAAGTTGTGCATATGTTAATATCAAGATTGGCAAACTTGCGATGCGACCAGTTAGATGCTTGTGGACATTGGGCCTATTTGGATAAGCTTCTCTAGAAGCACTTCTAGAAGAAGAAAATAAGAGAAAAAAGATGAGATGAGTTTTTCCATAAGTAAAAATAAGCTCTCCATTAATTAATTTGTAGAAGCTCACCAATGTGACTTCTCTAAAAGATGAGATGACATCTACAAATTAACTAATGAAGAACTTATTTTTACTTATGGAGAAGCTCATTTCATCTTTTTGCTCTTATTTTCTTCTTCTAAAAGTATTTTTAGAGAAGCTAACATCCAAACAGGCCCATTGACTTCTACCTACCACACTACTTAATGGTTTCCTAAGCAAAGTGTACGTTAAGAAAGAAGATTTTCGAACTTTCTTAAGTTTCAACACTCAAGTTTAAACAGAAGTTCGAATAAAACTTTACATTCCATTTGATCCTTCTGTACCTGTAGTCTTTGCATCAATGCAAATGACTGCTTTTTCGCTTGCGAGACACGTGACGAACTCCCGAGAAGTATAAAGAGCAACCTTAAATTATATATGATCAACTTTTCACTAGCACCAATTGATTATTTGGTCATCACATCAAATTCTATGATCATGCCATTTGAACTGCAAACTTATCTAGGAATTGATGTTCATCTGTGGTATTTGCAGGCTGATTGAGCATGTTCACGTTGACTCCATGGTGGAAACTTAGAGGTAAAAGTTGTAACGAATGGTAAAAGATAGCATTTATTTTATGATGTATTTTCCTGTACTATTTGGTCATGAAACCTTTTTGATGCATTAGAAGTTTTCTTAAGAGTACGTGACAAATCTCGTGTTGCAATTCTTCTATAGGTTTATCATTTTAAAGTTATATCCTTCCAAGTGGTAAGGTATCAATTCCTTTTGGATTTGCTTTTCGGATCTATGTCTAGGCACTCTATCTGGACAAGATAACACGAACAACCATCTTTTTTGTAATACTTTTGGATATTCTTCATGTATGGTTAGTGCTGAAAAGTAAAGAATATTCTTTCTTGAATCATCCAAGTTGTAGACTGTAATTTTGGTTATATCATTGGATGGATCATGTTTATTTCATAATACTTGGTCTCTTTTCTTTCCCTATTGAATCCAGATTTTTACGTATTAAAAAAAAAATCTAAATTGGTACTCAATCATGTTTTGGTAAGGTGGTGATTTCTCATTAACAAAATGGATCTTGTGCGTGAATAGTAGCAATTTACTTATTTCATTTGTTTTGTACACGTTGAATTGAATAGAGTTTCTAAATAGGTGTTTGTGCTCATTTATAGTTATATGTGGATGCAATTCAGAATGTTGATTTATGGTTTCATCTTGTTATTGTTTTTCAGGTCATATCAGTGTTGGCTTGTTCTATTGTGTCACATTTTGTTATTAAGTATAGAAAATAGTAGTTTATACCTGAGGGTGAGGGTTTTACCTCTGTATTATAATGTTATATCTTGTTGACTCATTCATTGATATTGCAATAAAGATTTGTGTGGGATTATTTCTACCAATTTATATATTTACTTATCCCATTTTTTATTCAGCTGTACTTTCCAAAGACGGCATAAATAGTCTGCACCTGCAGAGAATCTCTAGCCAGAGAAATGTGGTTTCATAATTCTGATTTTTTATAATGTGAAAAAAATAAGGCCTTTTTTTAAGAAAGATTCAGAGGAAAAGAGTGAAAGAGGTGAAAAACAACAAAAAAAATTCAAAATTTATTTTCTAAATGTATATCTATTGCATTCTAGAAATTAAATTCAGCAAAGTTTGAACATTTAAAAAAATCCCAGATGTAAGTTTTGGAATGCAATAGATACACTTTGAAAATTACATTCCAACAAAATGTGTCGAAATGCTTACTGCTCACCAGAGAAAAAGAACAATCGCCAGATTAAACAAGAATGAAGAGACACGGACTCAAAGAGCAACAGAAGGAAATGAACAACAATAAAATATCATTTAGGGATCATTTGTGCACAAAAGAGAATGAAATTAAGATATGAGAGCAACAACCGATGAGGGTGATCTTGAGAGAACTTCCAACAAAAAAAATGGGAAAAGGGGGGTGCAAATAATAAGACTCGATCTTAAATGGACTAGGCTGTAGGCAACAAACATTCCTGACGTATTTTCACACTTAGGGTGTATTTGGTTTAGAGTAGAGAAATATAGAGGGGATAAATGGAATATTAATTTTTGAATTAAAATAGTGTGTAAAACATGAGTCCTATAGAATAAGGACAAAAATTTTCTTGTCTATTATTGCACAATTACTTTGTACAGTCCTTTTTTATTCTTCCTATGCCTCCAAACGTTTTAGAATTTCCAAATCACTTATCCCTATTCCATTTCAGAATAGTTATTCCTAAAAATAATTTTTTCTAAAATATAATTTTCTAGAAAGTGTATCCATATTTCAAAATAATTATTCTAAACTATGAAAATTATATTCCAGGTTTTCAGATTACTCATCCCTATTCTATTCCAGAATAACTTTTCAGGAATAGGGATAATTAATCTTAGAATACAATTTTTTATTTCGAAATAGGGTGTCAAACCTTGTTTTCTTTTTCCTTTAACCTAATTTGACTCCACACATATTAGAGTTTACCTTTTCACCTTGCACCACCCATACATTCGCACCCCTCACCCAAACACATTCTTGTCCCTCGTATGAAATCAACCCCATCCCCCAAACCCCACAGAACATCTCCTGATACCTATCTCACTTTTCAAAGGCAAAATCATTCTAATTCCTTAGAAAGCTTACACAACCACACCTATGTTGTAGAAAAACACCAACAAACCCCCAAATCGGGCTTATTCTTAACCAAAACAAAAACATCCTCGACCATCACGACACTCTTAACAGTGAGATTGACAACATCAACAAAGATGCTTAACAATTCCAAATGAGTCATGGTTCGATCTGAAATTAACTCTAATGAGAAAGGGAAGCATGCCTAGAGGAATAACACCTTGAGAGTACAATCTAGAAAAAATGATGAGGGACAAGAATGAGTTTGGGGTGAGAGATGAGAACGAATTTGGTAGGAGTGGTGCTACAGGGGTTCCTAGTTAATGTAGTTGAGAGAAAACAAGAGAGAAGAGAAAACTGAGATAGAGAAATCTTGTATTATTCAATCCAACTGAAAAGTTGTTACAAGACAGTTTATATAGAAAGTTATGCTAACTGTCAACTAACTCTAACGAACTTGAGTTATTTAACATACAATAGAAAGAGAACTAACTACTAACTATAGTAAGGATCTAGAGAATACAACATAAAGAGTAAACATACAATGAGTAAAGTATACTCTTATAGTCCCCCGCAAGTTCAAGAGGGGTTGGAAGAAGGTCTTTCAACCACTTTGAGCTTGAACCTAAAAGAAGAAGGAGACAAAGCTTTGGGAAGAACATCTACAATCTGATCCATAGCAGGAACATGAACAACATCAAGCTTTTTTGTTCAAAACTTTCTCTTGGACAAAAAACAATCCAGCTCCATATGCTTGGTTCTAGAGTGTAAAACAAGATTGTGAGCTAATGAGACGGTGTTGGTTTTGTCACAGAGAATGAGAGGTGAAGAGTGAGAAACTTGAAGTTCAGACAGCTAGGACTGAATCCAAGTGACCTCTACTGCAATAAGAGCCATGCTTTTGTAATTTGCCTCAGTTATGGATCTGGCGACCACATATTGTTTCTTGGACAACCAAGAAATGAGATTGGGTCCAAGAAAAATAGTATCACTAGAGCTAGACCTCCTTTCATCAGGATCAAAGGCCCATTCAGTTTCACAATAAGCATGAAGAGGAAAGGGACGCTGGAGAGACGTTGCCTGAAAACATAATCCCCTAGAGATAGTACCCTTGAGGTACCTCATAATATGCTTAATAGCCAGCCAGTGCTGCTTAGAAGGATTAGACATGAACTGGCAAACCTTGTTAATAGAGAAACAAATCTTACGACTTGTAATAGTAGCATACTGCAAAGCCCCAACTATTGACCTATATATTGTAGGATAAGAGAAATCTAGATAACCAAGCTTGATTAACTTGCAGCCTTCAACCATAGGAGAAGATATAGGATTAGACTCATCCATTTTAGTTTTGGCCAAGAGATCTCAGATGTATTTTGATTGAGTTAGAATGATGGATCCATTTGATTTCCTTTGCACTTCTCTTCCCAAAAAATAATCTAAATCACCAAGATCTTTGAGAGAGAAGACATAATTAAGTTGAGCAACAGGTGAGTGAATGAGTTTTGTGCTATTTCCAGTTATGATAATGTCATTTAGATAGACTAATTTACAGACAACATAAGCATTTTCTGAAAAAACAAAGAGTGATGATTTATTGGAAGATTATATCATTAACTATTTCTTTATTTTATATTTAGGTTACGAGGAAATTATCATGAATCCCATTATTTCTGTTGCTTCTGTTATTGCTGTTGGGTTGGCCGTAGGCCTTGCTTCTATTGGACCTGGGGTTGATCACAGTTGCTGGAAGAAAAATTGAAGCCGAGAAGAGTAGCTTTAAGTTTATCAAACCAAGCCCTAGGTGCTTGCTTAAGACCATAAATAGATTTGTGTAACCTGCACACTTGATGCTTGTTAGAAGACATAAATCCTGGGTTAGGACATGTATACCTCCTCTTCAAGAATGCCATTGAGGAAGGCATTGTTGGCATCAAGCTGCTGAAGGAGGCAATTGTTAGAAATGGAAAGAGAGAGTACAAGTCTGATAGTTACTAGCTTTATTAAAAAGGAAAAGGTCTCCTTGTAATCAAAGCCTAACTATTGGTGGAAGCCCTTGGCAACAAGCCTGGCTTTGTACTTATTGACTGAAGCATTAAGATTCTCCTTCACTCTTAACACCCACTTACATCAAATGACATTTCTAAAGGGCGGGAGATTAACCAAAGACCAAGTGGCATTCTTGGTTAGTAGACTTAGGTTCAAGATGGGCAAGGAGAAGGGTAGGGTTAATTCTAGGTTTGACAGTTCAAGATAGGCATGAACTGTGTCAGATGAGGGAAGGTTATCAGTTTAAGGCTGATCAATATTAGGAGTAAAGGACTAAGTATCATGATTAGTGGATGAAGTGGTTGGTTGTGGGTTGGATAAATCTAGAGAAGTTGATGGTGAAGATGTAGTATGGCTAGTGACATTAGTGGAAGATGTAGGTTGGGTGGTAGACAAAACAATGAGGATTGAGGTAGGGTCTGGAACCTCAAAGGTAATTAAAGAAGGTTTAGGAAAATGGTTAGGGCAGGAAAATTGTTTTCATTGAAAGTTACATCTTTATATAGAGTCTACCATTAGCAACAAGACATTTGCAACCTTTGTGTGAATGAGAATATCCAAGAACACACATTCTTGAGATCTAAACTATAGCTTGTGCTTGTTGTAAGCCCTTAGTAAAGGGAAACAAGAGCAACCAAATACACTTAAAAAAGAGTAATCTGGTTGTTTGTTAAACAACTTTTGATAAGGAACCTTATTAGCAATAGCAAATCAAGGCAATTTGTTGACGAGATAGACACTAGAAATAAAAGCATGATCCTAATAGTGAAGATGTAACTTAGCTTGAGACATCAAAGTAAGGCCAAGCTCCACTATGTATCTATGTTTGTGTTCCATACTCTTTTTTGATGATGAGTGTAGGGACAAATGAGTCTATGTTGAATGCCATGTTCCTCCAAAAAACTAGTAAAGGGTATGAACTCCCCTCCCCCAATCTGATTGAACAACCTTGATAGAAGAATTAAACTGATTTGAAACCATAGTTTTAAACAGTTTAAAAGGTTCTAAGGTATTAGATTTTTTTTAAGCAAGTAAAACTAAGTGAATCTGGTATTAGCACCCACAAAAGTAACATAATACCTAAAACCTAAAGGAGATGGAAAATGGAAATGGTGCAGGTGTTGGGAAAAAGATACCAGTTTCCCTTTCCAGGACCTGTTATGAATGGTCTTGTACAAGCAAAATACTTTATGTACAAATAATAATTATGCTAGGAACACAACACAGTTTTTAACGTGGAAAACCTTCTCAATGTGAGAAATAAAAACCACGGGACCGATCTCGGAGTCCACCCAAATTCTTCACTATCAATAAAGTGAGATTACAAAATGGTTTCAACAACCATTACAATCAACAAACAATTTTAACAAAAGTTGTACCAAACCATCACAAGAGGCAAACATACAAAATAGGCTTTTGTACGAAATTAATTTCTACCACCAGAAACAACAACTAACAAATCTCAATGGTCAAATTGACGTATTGAAAGAGAGGAACACACTGATCAAATTTGAGGACAATCCAACGGTTGATCAAAGAGATAAGTCTTTCTCAATATCACTGCTCGAAACAAGATAGAATAGAGCAGGAATCTGATAACCTCTATTTGCAGTTGAAACAATCTCTCTTAAAACACTTCAATGAATAATCCGAACGGTTAGAATCTAGTAACCGATTTTATTAACCGTTCCTCAAAGTTTGAACATGATCCAACGGTTAATGTGAGAGAAACGTCCCTCGCAATAAAACTGCATGCTTCAGAAAATAGTTACAAAACCAGTTCGGTTTGGAAATTTCTGGTGAAGCTACAAGCCTCTATTCAAGAAACCAACCGTTAGATGTTAATATTGGTGAGTTATGAACTTGCAGTAAAAGTTTCACCAAGATCCAACGGTTAACGAAGGAGATAGAGAAGATTGAAGGATGACAGTTTCTACCCTTCTCCACATGCGAATTTTGGTGGTTTCTTTCTCCTCTCCTTTTCTCTCTCTTGTGGTTTCAAATTAACTACCAACTTCTTAAAAGAAGTAACTGCTGACCCATTAAAATAAGGAACATTAATCCTTCCTTATTAGACTGGACTTGGCTTGGGATTCAAGCCCAACAGCAGGATCCCAAAGACCAGTAAAAATAGGATCAAAAGTTTTTTCATAAACATTGAGAGAACTAAAGGAAGAGAGTATATGAGACTTCCCAATACAACAATAATTACAAAAATCTAAAGAATTTTTATTAACGTTGTGAATATTACAAAGTCTAAACACAGTTTTCATGGCATCAACACTAAGGTGACCAAGCCTAGAATGCCAAATAGCAAAAGAGACAAACTTACAAGATGTTGTATTTACAACAGGATTAACAACAACAATATTATTTGAAGACACAATAGGAAACTCAGTACTACAAGTAGTTGTATTTACAACAGAAGTTTTTACAATAGTATTGTTTGAAAGGGATGAATGAAAACTTTTTGAGGAAGACTTAGACTGAGGCAGGGAAGCAAAGAGATAAGGGAACTGATAAAGGCCATCACTTCCCACAAACCCTTCCAGCAGAATCAACTTAGTATCTTGTGATTTAACAAGACAGACAAATGAGTGGAACTCAAAATAAACATTATTGTCTTTAAAAAATTGAATGACGCTAATGGGATTTTTTGTAATAGAGGAAACAAACAAAAGATTACTCAGACCAAGGTAAAACTGAGGGTTAATAAGAGAGGAAAAGGTTGATAAACCTAAGGAATTGATATTAAGGCCCTAACCATTTCTAATAGTAATTTGATCAGGTCCTTCAAAAGTTGTTATTTGCTGAATGTTGTGACATATTGGTCACATGGTGAGAAGCACAAAAATCAAGATACCAACTCTAAGAAGGTGTGGCAACAGAACTAGTCAGAAAAATCTAAGGAGAGTTGGTTTGTTGTTTTGGAGCTTGAATAGCCTATGGTGGAGGTTGAATGTAAACATACTAGGTTGAGCAACATACTGAACAGGTTGAGCATATTGAGAGGACGAAAACACATACTGAACAGGTTGTGCATACTGAATCTGTTGTGAGGGAAAAGCAAAAGAAGTCCATTGAATGATGGAAGCATATGGAGGAAGAGTTGGCACATAGTTCTCATCAAGACGATGATAACAAAATGATGCACCATGTCCAGTCTTGTAACATATTTGGTACTGAACATTAGAGGAACGACCTCTACCACCACCACCGCATCCTGGATTGCGACCAGCACGGCTATGACGGCCAAAGTTTCGACCACCACGACCGCTGAAAAACCGATTTCCAGTATGATCATCGGTAAGTTTGAGAAGTCAAATTGACATGTACCTGAGAATTAGGGTTCATTATTTTGGCAAAGTTAGGAGTAGATGAATTCTCCGGAGATGAACTGCCAAAGGTACCTTCAATAAGATTAATGGAACCTGGGGTTCGGTTGCAAGACCTTTCAATACGTGACTCATGCTCTGGAAAAATAGTTTCAACTCCATCAATAAGAGAGGATCAAATATTGTACTAATCACTAAGATGGACGAGTCATGTCAAGAATCAGATTCAAATGTTTAGAGAAAGACATCGATTCACCAATCGAAGTGAGTTCACTAACCATATTCTAAAGAAGATAAACAGTGATGGAGCGATGATTACCAAGGGAGAGATATTAGAGTTCGTTGTGAAGCTGACGAACACGAGACCGAGTTAGACATTGAAAATGCAATTGAAGATGATCCCATAGCTGCCATGACAATTTGGAACCAATAACACGCTTAAGCATATCACTAGAAATGGTCGATTGGAGCCAAACAAGAAGGAATTGGTCTTGTTCTTCCCAAACGCGATATGCATCAGTAATTGTATCAGAATCGCGATCTTCAACAGAGGCATATTTCTATAGAATCAATGGATTAACAAGAAAGTGATGAAGATGATGAGTCTTGATCACAGGCTCAACTTATTGAAGCCATAGAAGATAATTTGTTGCATTTAGTTTCTAAGAAATCAAATGCGAAAAATGCTTCAAAGAAGTCGCCGACGAGGAAGACGACAAAGGGGAAAGGCTAGGTTTCAATCTAAGCTCTGAATAGCATAATGGAGTTGATAGAAAAGAAGAGAGAAGAGAAAACTGGGATAGAGAAATCTTGAAAACCCAACTGAAAAGTTGTTACATGACAATTTATATTGACAATTATGCTAATTATCAACTAACTCTAACAAACTTTAGTTAGTTAACATTTCTATTTGGAAAGAGAACTCACTTCTAAGGGTTTAGCTTCCTACATCTAACATATTTCTAATACATCTAACATTTTTTTTTTATTTCCAACTTTACCCTCTTACAGATTACCAATCCGTATGAGTCATATGGATTGACAATCCATATGTTTCACACAGATTGGTGATCCGTAAGAGTCATATGGATTGACAATCTATATGACTCTTATGGATTGGTGATCCGTATGAAACATATGAATTGTCAATCCATATGAATCATACGGATTGGTAATCCGTAATCATACGGATTGACAATCCGTAAAAGTTTAACACAAACAAAAATAGGCAAGAGAAGAAGCTGAATAGTGAATGTCCGTAATTAACAAAGGGTACTTTTAAAAATTAACTGTATAATGGTGGGTGTATGAGAAATATGCTTGGTATAGGAAGCAAACCCCTACTTCTAACTATAGTGAGGATACAAATTACAACAAAAATAGTAAAAATATAAGGACTAAAGTATACTCTTATACTAGTGAAGGGTATTTCTGTCCATTCAAGTCTTTTGGAGGGAGCATAAAGCAAAAGAAAGGTACAGAAAGTAATTCGGACTCTTTTGGTTTGTAGTTTCACTCTTAATATGCACTAGAGTTCGTTCGACCAAATTGCCATCTTAATCATAAATGTTCAAATTCAAAATAAATGTAATTTTAATTTTAAATAAAACAATTATACCTCTTGATGTACAACCTCGTTGGACAAGAAACGGTAATTAGCTCCATCACTATCCTACCACCAAGAAAGGAATATAAACTGATTTTCTTTTTCTTTTTATTTCAATGAATATACAAAGCCTGAAGAATAAAATAATAGAGACTCTACAAATGATATCTGGGTCTAGCCAACCTACAATCAATAGCTAATAGCTACGTGTAAATAATCGCAACCAATTAAGCTCATCATGCCCAAGAAACAGAATCAATTTCATCCCTTGCCGCATTATATAGTTCAAGCCTTTTAGCACATTGTTGCCTCCTCTCCGTCAAGGCAGGGTCTTCATCTAACAACTGTGATAGCTGTTTAGCCTGCACCAACATTAATAGCAGATCAAATCTTGTGGATATACTTAAAAAAAACTAAAGCAGGTATTATACAATATACATAAATCTGGATACATAAAATACATTTCATGTTTTCATAGATAGTCGCTTCTTCTTTTTTGAATCACAAACGTTAGTTTTGTTAGCAAAGGGAATCGAACCCACAATTTTTTCTCTCTTCCCTTCACTCTTAACCATCCAACCCATCCTATATCTCCTAGATACTCACTCGCCTAATACACATTAAATAGTCAGCTGCTTAATTGGTGATTTGGTGTAGTGAGGGGGAGTTCCCATGTTATATAATTCAAATCTTAACATGGCTCCCAAAAAGATCGAAGCATAAAAAGTGTTTTAATCACATCCTTGTGAGGATTTTATATGGCTATTGATTCAAATAGATTTTCTATGTATTTTTTGTACTTTATATAAATAAAAAGGTTGAACTATCCACTAGGTCCCTAAAGTTGTAATCATTTTAAGTTTTAGTCCTCACACATGCATAAAAGTTGAGTTTTGATCTTTATTGCTAATATCAGAGAAAGCTTTGCAAGACCAAAACTCATAATTCTCATGTAGGGATTAAAATTTAAAATGGAGACAACTACGGGACCAAGTGAAGTTTAAATCACATAAAAGTTACACACAATCACCCCAAGGATATCAATTCAGAGTTTAGAGGTAATCTAATGCAAACCCAAGGAACAATTATTCTTCCATGGTAAAGATATTTAGTTTTAGTCCATATCATGTAGAAAAGACTGATTGTATTTTGTTCAATTGATTCCAAGAGTACTCCACCGTTCCAAAAGAAGAACAATATCTTCGTTACCAAGAAAGGAAATATGAGTTTTAATTGCAAAGATAGGAAACAAATGAGTTTTAATTGAAAGCGAGATCGAGAGAGTACCTCTTTCTTTCCTATTTGTATGTAGAAATGGTTTAGCAATGACAGTTTTGCTTCCCTGACCTGACAATACACTACAGCCTTCGGAATAGTGTTCCTGAGAGTGTCTGATACCAAACCGATATAGGAAGATACATTTGATCCAATCCTTCTGTAATGCCCTTCTCCATATCGATCCACATTTGGAGTAGCTTGATTAGCTGGATTTCCAGCTTTCTCCATTTCTTGAGGCAGTTTCCGGAAGAACTCCACAGTGAGATAGGAAGCTTCCATGTCCACAAGCCGAATGCCGAATAGCTGTCTTCTTACTCTCTTCGCGGAACCTCTCTAAAGCCTCATTTGTAGCTGCTGCAATTTTGGCTTGGAGAGTTGGGAAACGTCTCAGTTCCTATTCAACCACAAATTTGTAGTTTACTGACCATTCTAGTAACTTTATGAACAAAGTTACCATAAAATAAAGGACAAAACTTAGGTGTAGTTTCTTAAGTGTTTTTAGTGTTGTTCTCCACTCAGAATTGGAGTTTCATCATGATAATCCACGTAATAAAATTTTCAATAAAAGATCAACATATATTACATAGGTAAAACTCCAATTCTAATTGAAGAACACCAAAAATACCTATGAAACTGTATGTCTGTATGAGTTTTGTCCTAAAATAAATCCCCAAGATTTACCTGAGTTTCAGCTATTGATTTCCTCACAAGTTCTTTTAAGACAAAGTGAACCTACAATCAAACCATAGAAATACAACTTTAAACTCTTAATGCCAGCTTCAAAATAAATAACAAAAAAAGAAAAGAAGAGCACAACCAGGTATATACTTACTGCATCAACTGAAGCTTCAGCTGGACCTCTAAAGTAGCTGAGAGCTCCCTCAATGAGGCGTCGGTAACCTTGCTCTGGTGCAATTAAGTGAGGCTGGTAACCATCTGCCTCTGATACCACTTTCCTTACATTTTGAAGAGAAAGATGCCGGTCAAATGGAAGCTTCCGTAATGCTGCAGGAAGCTGATTGTCAAAGACATTATAGATCCTATCTCCTCCTGGTCGCCTATGACAATAAACAAAAAGGTGAGTATGTAACCTAAGAGACCTTTCAACTTGTTGAGATATGACTCTGATATGTGCTTAGATATCATGCTGATATGATTGTTTCCTTATTTACGTTATTTATTTAATTTCCTAGTTACTATTTTTATGTAATTGATTTAGCTTGATTATTATCCCTACAGTTAAGGGATTAGATTATTACTGTAATTAAACATTGATTACTATAAATAAACAACCAAGGGGACATTCTCTTTAGGCATTTAAATTTAGATATTCAAGTCAACTTATGAATCAGACAAGAAGCTGACTTCATAACTATCATTTCAAATTGCTTTACCATATTCAGGTGGTACATTAAATCTTTGCCATGCCTTTGCATAGCAGTACACAGAACCAATATTTAAAGTAGGAATTGTAGCTAGTTCATGTTAAAAAAAAATGCATAACTTAGACATTAATTCATCACTGATGATCAAAACAATCAAGCACCTATGGCTTTGATTCTATCTTAAGACAGGGGTCAACTTGGGCCTTTGGACTGAAATTGGAAAATTTTTTTATAATTTAATCCATAACAATTTTCGCATTCAAGCCACAAATGTTTATATTTTTGACTTAGCTAGATTAGAACTGGCCGCCTTGCCTTGGCTTATTGTGTGATTTTTGAGCAGAAGCATCACGACTCGAGGAACATTCCTCAAGGGAGTGAACCAGTGATTTCACGTAAGTGCATATTTATTAACAAATTTTTTAAGGGAAATTATCATTTTTTTTTCTTTTTTAAAATCTCTCAAGAAATTGCAAAAATAAATCTTGTATCCCAAATTAAGCTAACCCAAACATGCACCATCAATCCATTAAGAATGAATTGAAAATAGTCAAGTTACAATAAAAGAAGTTTGGGTTACCCTCCATCTAAATGCTGTCCACCTAAAAAAAATCAAATAAGCTAGCAAAATAAAGAAAAAAATGGAACAAAATAGCATATATTTGCCCTCCATCTAAATGCTCCTTGAATACCCGATCAAATGCACGGCAAAGTTCTAGGATAGTATATAGTTGAGTCTGTAAGAGAAAGAATAGTTGAAAATTGAAATATTCCTCTGCAGGATATTATAGGAAGACTTTACACTTTCAGGAAATAATCACAAATGTAAATCACTCACCCCAGCATCTGCAGCAATTGGTCTCCCAATTTGATTCATCTCTGATTCAAGTTCTTCAATTGTTTTGTTTATCAAAGATGTTATATTAGGTATCCATTCCCTAATTACCGACTCCAAATGCTACAAAATAATTAACATGATTAAAACCACACTTTATTTCATAAAAGAAGGGCAAAAAACAAATTTCTGAAAAACAAACCTGTGAGAGATGTTTTGCAAGGTATACAGAACCCATTTTATTGGCTAAGTGCCCATAGTCAGGACTAGTTTTAAAATACTCACTCTCCTTACGTCTAGCAACAATCATATCAACGTTTTTATTGATATCAGCTTGGGATCGATTTACTACACCAACCCAGGGATATTGCAGACGGTAAGATCTTCCTTCAAGGACCTTAAGGGAATAAAAATGGGTAGAACAAACTAATTATATATGGTTATACAGGCACTGCTCAAAGTTATAGAACTTGATAGGTATATATATCATAACCACTGCAAGACAGGGAAAATGTAAGAGGGCGTGTGAAGATTACATCCAATGCATTAGTTCCTCTGTCCATCAAATCCAGCTTTGTCAACACTCCAAATGTCCTCTCACCTGGTTACAGACAAGGATTTCAGTGACAAACAATGACTCCAGCTAAGGTAATATAATTCCACAGAATATTTAAATACCTGAGGGATCCACCTCCCTCGAAAGTTTAATAGCATCAGAAGTCGCTATGTCTTGGTTGGCTGGAGATATTGCCAGTATAATACAATTAGGCTGTCAAAAATAACAAGTGTTGGTTAAAGCAAATATGTAACTTGACGCAACTCCATTTCCTGAATAATTTATCATTAGTAAACACTTCAACAATGTAATAAAATGGTGCTGAACTACCCATCACCAATAGAAACAGAGAAAGGAACTTTGATGCATCATCCAAACAAAATTTTTAATTGGAAGAGTGAGGAGGAATTAAGAGACATAACCAAAAAACTTCGTTTACCTTGTCAACAAAAGATCGAGCCATATTTTCAATGTCTTGAGCAATAGTCTCAGGCTGTCCCTCTGAAAATGGAAGTTGTTAATCAGTACAAAACTTTACAAGTATCACATTATCCAAAAAAATCAAATTATTTACAGTAAGCAATTGAATGCAAATCATACCTACAGCAACTTTAGTCAATCCAGGTAAATCGATCAAAGTTAGGTTAACAACTCTCAAACAACAAACAAATTGAATTAGGAAACACAAATAACAGATGAATCTCTCATCTCATTTTATGCCACATAATCTATTTACTATATAAGAAAAGATGGTCTAGTTAGACATCAAAGGACTAAAAGTGAATCAAAACTTTGACTAGTGCTGTTTTAACGCAAAACACATCAAATCTATAGAAACTGTCAAGAGTAAGTTGTAAACAAGGTAGCTGCAACTAGCCAGAAAGCAGGTAATTGCCTAGCCCTTACTGAAGGATATTCTAAATCTATTAAACTGGAAGCAACTTCTGGGTAAGTAGGTGATAGGACTGGACAGAGATGAAGAAAGAATAGAGATTGTATTGAGAACTAGAGCTTCCAACTCCCAAAGCTATTACAAGTGATTTCCAGGATCACCAACCTCCTACTTAAACTCCCTACGACTTATTTATACTTTCCCTCCTAACTGTTAACTAATAGTTAGTTACTCTAACAGAATTATTAACTAACAATGTAACTAACTATTAGTTACCCCAACAGAAATATTAACTAACAACTTTCCTTGAATACACATTACTACATCTCTACTCCTATCAATACTCTCCCCTTCAAGATGGACCTTGTCCCCAAGGTCCAATTGAGGAAAAACAGCCTTTATTTCACCAACACTCTCTTCATGATGCGGCAAGCCTTGCCACTTAATGAGTACCTCCTGTTGACCAGATTCTGAAACTCTCTTTTGCATTACCTTCTCAGGTTGAACTTGAAATTCCCAATTCTCATTCAGAGCCATAGGTAAAGGTTGAGGGGAACAAGTGGATTTAATTGCTTTCTTGAGTAATGAAATGTGGAAAACTGATGTATTTTACTTTCTTCCGGTAGTTCCAGCTTATAAGCAACCTCTCCTATTTTCTGGGTTATCTTATATGGTCTATAAAACCGAGGACACAACTTCTCATTTGGTTTCTTTGCCAAAGATTTCATTCTATATGGCTGCAACTTCAAAAAGACACAATCTCCTACCTGAAAAATTAAATCTCTCCTATGCTTATTCACATATCTCTTCATATGATCTTGGGCTTTTAGCATATTGTTCCTCAATTCCTGCAGCAAATCATCTCTGTCCTTGCTCAGCTGATTAACTTCTTCCAATTTAGAAGGAATATCAGCTCCTTTGGTCAATAGAGGAGATTCTTGCCCATACAAAGCCTTGAAAGGAGACATTTTAGCAGAAATATTGAAGTTGGTATTAAACCAGAATTCAGCACAAGGTAAATGAGCAGGCCATTGCTTTGGTTTGGTTCCAGATAAGCACCTCAAATAAGCTTCCAGGCACCTATTAACCACCTCAGTCTCCCCATCCGTTTGTGGATGATAGACAGTACTCATTTTTAATTGGACTCTTGCCTTTCTAAACAATTCCTTCCAAAAAAGACTTATGAATAATTTGTCTCTATCAGAGATTATAGAAGCAGGAAATCCATGTAATTTTACCACTTTGTTAATGAATAACTCAGCAATCTCCTTAGCTGTATAGGGATGACTTAATGCAAAAAAATGAGCATACTTAGTCAACCTATCCACCACTACTAATATAGTGTCCTTACCTTGAGATTTTGGTAAGTCCCCAATAAAATCCATGGAGATATCAGTCCAGACCTTAGTTGGAATAGGAAAAGGTTGGAGTAGCCCTGCTGGAGCTAAAGTGTTGACCTTATTCCTTTGACATACCTCACACTCAGCTACATACTCCCTTTTAGTTTTCTTCATGCCATGCCAAAACACCACACTAGCCACCCTCTTAAAGGTTCTAAAGGAACCTGAATGTCATCCCATAGGAGAATCATGTAACTCTTTTAAAAGTAAGGAAACTAGAAGAATTTCTAAGCAACACTAACCTATCTTTGTAATACAGTTTACCTCCATGAATGACACACCCTGGTTTCTCTGCTGTTTTTGTCAAAATTCCTTGATAAACCTCATATAATTGAGGGTAAGCTTGCATTTCTTCATCCCAATCAGCCCATTCCTCCTCCTGTACCATAGAAATAGCAGAAAAAGAAAATTGTATGGACAGTGCATCAGCCACTATATTTTCTTTTCCTGGCCTATATTGGATATCAAAATCATATCCAATCAATTTAGTGGCCCATTTGAACTGTTCTTCACTCAGTAACCTTTGTTCATTTAAGAACTTCAAACTCTTTTGATCAGTTCTAATGATAAATTTCCTGCCCAACAAATAATGTCTCAACTTTTTTACCGCCAATACCACAGCCATCAATTCCCTCTCATAAACTGATTTTAGATGACCTCTTTCTAAAAGTGTCTTACTCCAAAAGGTTAAAGGTTTCTCTTCCTGTAATATTAACTACTCCCAGTCCAGTCCCTGAAGCATCAGTTTCTAACATAAAGATCTTAGAAAAATCTGGCACCACCAATATAGGCAGCTTCTTCATAACTTCCTTTAGCTGTTTAAAGGCAAGTTTTGCCTCTATATCCCATTGAAAAGCATTCTTCTTCAGCAAGGAGTTTAAAGGTTGTGCTAGTTTCCCATAACCCTTCACAAACCTCCTATAATATCCTGTCAACCCTAAAAATCCCCTTAATCCTTTCACATCCTTTGGAAGAGGCCAATTGGACATTGCTTCCAACTTATTTGGATTAGCCTCCACCCCTTCTGCTGATATCACATGGCCTAAATATTCCTAAGATTTTTTACCAATTTTGCATTTTTTCTTATTCACATGCAACTCTTGTTGCTGCAACACTTGTAGTACTGCTTTTAAATGCATGTGGTGCTCTTCAAGGCTATGACTGTATATCAATATATCATCAAAGCAAACCAAGGCAAACTGTCTCAACAAAGGTCTAAGTACCTCATTCATGAGTGCTTGGAAAGTTCATGGTGCATTGGTCAGCCCAAAAGGCATAACCAAGAACTCATAATGACCTTCATGAGTTCTGAAAGCTGTCTTGTGCACATCTTTTGCTTTCATCCTGATGTGATGATATCCTACCCTTAAATCCAATTTTGAAAACCATTCAGCCCCTCCAATCTCATCCAATAACTCTTCTATAATGGGTATTGGAAATTTTTCTGGCACAATAATTTTATTGAGTGCCCTATAATCTACACAAAAACTCCAGCTCACATCTTTTTTCTTAACCAAAATTATAGGGCTAGCAAAAGGGCTAGTGCTTGCCCTAATAATTCTGACAGTCTACATGTCTCTTACCAATTTCTCAATCTCATCGTTTTGGTAATGAAGATATTTATAGGGCCTCAAGTTTGGTATTTTATTACCAGGCTGAATGTTGATGGCATGATCTTTCTCCCTATGTGGTGGTAGCCCTCGAGGTTCTTTAAAAATCTGCTCATATTCTGCCAATACCTGCCCCATTGAATCTGGAATTTCTTCTATTTGCTCTTCTCTGTCTATTGCCTTCAGCTCTACTACAAACCCTTGATCAGCTTCCAACAAGGTTCCTTTAATCAACTTCATGCTAATGGCAGCTTTAATCAATTCTGGTTCAGCCTTCAAAGTGATCTTCCAATTCTGTACCCTCACAGCTAAGGTTAGCTTCTCAAAGTTAGCCCTAACTTCATCCAAACCTGCCAATCATTCCACCCCTAACACCACATCAGCTCCTCCCAATTCAAACAAATAACAATCTTGAATTATTTGTAAATCTTGCAGCTCAATTGGCAAAGATTTACACACCCCTTGACACCTTACCTTATGTCCATCTCCCACTTCTATAGAATATGGATTGGTAGGTGTTACTTCTAACTCCAGCTCCCTCACTAATTTCATGGAAAAGAAATTATGAGTAGCTCCACAATCAATCAACACAATTACCCTTTTGCCTCTAATTCTTCCCCATAATTTCAAGGATTTCTTGGTAGTAAATCCTTCAATGCTACGTAAAGATAATTGATGAAATCCTTCAACCTCTTCCTCCTAATCTTCTTCCTAATTTTCCTCCTATTCTTCCTCCATAATCATCACCCTTAATTGTTTGTTTTTGCAGACATGAGTGGGGTGATATTTCTCATCACATGTGAAACATTCTCCCTTCCTCATTTTCTCATTCACCTCCACAGGTGATAGTCTATGGAAACTTCTTTCCTTCCATCCATTATCTCCTGCCCTAACAGGTTGAACAACATCATTTACCTTACTGCTAGCCTGCTGCCATTCTTTCCCAAATTTCTGATTTGAGAAGCTGGGTTTCTGACTTTGATAGCTCTTGCTGTTACTTCTGCCTATAATTCCCATAACTCGATTCTTTTCTTCCGCTTGTCAAGCTTTATTCATGGTCTGCATCAGATTTTTTGCCTCATGCTGTCTCACCTCTGTATTAACCTCTTCCTTTAATCCTTTGAGAAAAATTTCCATCAAGAATGATTCTTCCAGCCCCTTTACCATGCCCACACACTTCTCGAACTGGCTGATAAATCCTTGCACAGCTTCCTCATGTTTTAGAGCTAACAGAGTTTGGAACGGGCTTCCAATGTTGGACCCTTAGAATCCTTAGGACAAGGCTATCTTGAACCCTTCCTATGTATGGTTTGGGTTCCAAGATTCCCACCACTGATACCATCCTAAAACTTCCCCATCCATAGCCATCATTACTACTTCTAACATGTCCTCTTCTCACATGGCTTGTAAACGAAAGTACCTTTCCACTTTTGATAGCCAACCCAAGGGATCTTCAACCATGAAGATGGGTATCTCAAGATTTCTCCAGTGATTGCCTCCAGTTGCGTTGTGCCCACTATTTCTTTCCAGCAGGTCACCTCCCTGCATGTTTTCTCTCGTCGCCTGCTTCTCCCACGCCGCTGCTAGCCTCTGTAGCATGGCTTCAATGGAACCCAAACGTGATTCTACCACTTTGCAATTTTCCTCCACGGCACTCTCTATCGCCTCTACACGTGCATCCATTTTCGTGTTTTTTTTTAACCCATCAACCCCTCCACAGCTCCAAGATCGGAGCTCTGATACCAGTGATAGGACTGGACAGAGATGAAGAGAGAATAAAGATTGTATTGAGAACTGGAGCTTCCAACTCCCAAAGCTATTACAAAGGATTTCGTGAATCACAAACCTCCTATTACTTTTTGAATGCCTTTCCTAAACTCCCTACAACTTATTTATACTTTCCTTCCTAACTATTAACTAATAGTTAGTTGTAACTAACTATTAGTTACTCTAAAAGAATTATTAACTAACAGTGTAACTAACTATTAGTTACCCCAACAGAAATATTAACTAACAGTTTTCCTTGAATGCACATTATCCCATCTCCTACTCCTATCTGTAGGTTTCAGCAAATCAGCAGCCTTTGTTGGAGCAGATAGAACAAAAGCAAAAGAAGCAAGGCAAATTCATATGAGAAAAATGTTTATGCGTTAATAGTGTAAAAAGCTTTACACAATCATCCAATCACAACCTACCATGTATGGTAACTTTGTTGACTTTTAAAATAATTATCTTAAAGTAATTTAAATGGTGATTTGTGATTGGATGACAGTGTAAAACAGTGCATATGCATTAAACTCAATTCATATTACAGTTTTATGGGCCTTAATACTTGGTATAACATAAATAATGGGGAAAGGTAAGGTAAGAAGCAGCTCTAGTCCTTGGAAAATTCAAGCAACTCTTCGCTAAATTCGTTTCTTTAGGTTATTCTTCATTCTTACATTAAATTACAGAAGTGGTTCTTGTATTAGGTTTTGAAAAAAATGTACATTGGTGATACTCTTTCTGAGTCTTTCCCTTTATTGTTATGTATTTATTTTCCAAGTCATCCCCTAATCACCCAGATTTATGGTGTTCAACCAATGATTATGTGGATGGAGCTTACTTCACAGACAAGCAAACAGATTATAGGAAACTGCTATATTGGTTAGCATACTTTTTGGGTTGTTGCTCTTTGTTTTCTTTCAATATGGTAAGACAATACTATTTCCTCTGTTTTTGCACTCTTTTTCTGTATTTCAATAATAATTTTCCTTTTACTTCAAAAATAAACAACAGAAGCATTAAACATGATTTTACAGAAAACCATCTAATAAAGTTTTCAGAAAGTAAGAGACAATAAAAATTAAGGCTCACCATGTGGAGAAATGCTAAGATGAATTGGAACAGGAGATATTTGTTTTGTCCTCTCTATCAGTTTCATTCTGAATTTCCTGACGGACAAACGCTGCGAAAGGAAAACAAATAATTTAAAAAAAAAAAAAAAAAACACAAGATATTTGATAAATTATAAACAAAACAAGGAAAGGGAAAAGCAATTGCACACAGATAATTACACCAGGAAGCCAAGTAGTCAGCAGTACAATGATCACAACATGATAAATTTCCAGCAAACTACTACTTCATGGATAATGACACAAAAAAGGAAGAAAATTGCTTGAAAGAGTAATGTCCTATTGGTAAATCAGCCTAACAAATGAAACATAATGGATTAACGAAATCAGATAATGCCATTAATTACAAACCCTGACAAAATCAAACAACAACATTGAAACCAGCATTAAAATTTGTGGTACAAGGGACCAGAAACAGGGGAAACAAAAAAGACCATCCTGTCCTATTCCTATAATTAGCAAATAATATGAATTTAATTTCTCTAGTGTCAGTTTCCACAGTCAACCAACTAAGAATAAATCATAAGAGCTATAAGACTTTTAAAGTAGTTATGGTATTAATCAGCAAACTTTATCATACATGTCAATTTGCAATTGAAAGAAAGAATAAAGAAAGCCATTTGCACCATTACAATGCAAGCCTCAACTCAACTTATGAATTTATCAAAAGTATTAACGTGTAAACCTTGAATAGATTTTAGAAATACAAAATGCACCCAACAAAGAACACGATTGGTTTGCAGTTGCAAAATTATGTTTGAGACAAAAGTAATTTTGTCAATGGATCAGAAATCTTTCTTTTGTGTTCATTTTACACTTTATCCGTTGGATTTGCATTGGAACATGCGCCACAGCATTTTCAACTATAAACTAAACATGCACAAAATCGGTAACTGAACCAAATTACCATAATCGGTTATCTTCTGCCCTGGCATGTGAAGAAACTCTGCATACTCCTTCGCTTTACCGTCAACCTTATGAAGCTACAACACCAATGGACGTCTCGTCACAATTCCTGCAATTCAAATTCAAATTCAATTCATAAATTAATTAACTAAACAAATAACACTCTACAAACCAAAAATATTATTAAAAAGAGCGCACCTGATCCTCTAGGAAGAAAGTCACGTCCAACGATGCTTTCCAAAACCGAAGACTTCCCCGAACTCTGTATTCATTTTCAATAAAAAAAAATCAAAATATGAAAACGAAATTTTATTTATGGACAAAACCTAGATACAGTTCCTTAGGTGTTGTTTGTGTTTTTCTTCAGTCAGAGTTAAAATTTTACTATTTCATTCGCATTAACAGATTATGCGGTTATGGAGGTGAAACTCTAATAGCCAGTTAAAATTTGAAATTGAAGAGTCATTGTGATAATGATATCTAGGTATGGCAACTTCACCCACACCCGTCCCGATGTCGACGGGGAAAAATCAAGTTGGTTCGGGTTCAATTTTGGTTTTTTCCTGCATGAAAAATTAGGAGACGGGGGCGGTTTTGGTAATGCTGGTATCCCCCCGCCCCCGCCCCCGGCTGCCCACAGTGCAGCTTGGTCCGCAGTTGCACCTTCGTCCACTACCCGTGCTGTCGTGCGCTGTTAATCGTGCTACGTCACTCGCGTGCCCTCGCCGCCCTCCGCTTCGGCCACTACCACACCGGCTTCGACGCCATCCTCTCTGTGGGCGCTTCTTCTCCGCTCTCGTCGTCGGCTTCGTCGCCATCTAAGTTGTGCCTTTCTCTGTCGATCTCGCTTTCTTCTACGTTCAATTCGAGGGTGGGTAGGGCATGGAAAACCGACCCCCGTCGTGGGCGGGGGTGGGGGAAAATTTTTGGCCCCCGTCAGTTTTCGGGCGGGGGTGGTTTTGAGAGGCGAAGGCGAGGGCTGTATAAACAAAAACCGCACCGTCCCCGTTGTCATGCCTAATGATATCGGGTAATATCTGTGTGTTGGCCCGCATGCATGTGTCTCAACTCAAGAAAAAAGGAGGCAGCGCCAATTTTCAACCGCTTCCAATATTCCTTCACTAGTGTTGCATGGGGTGTAACGCACGAGAGTAATTTATTTAATTAGATAATAATGTATAAATTTCGTATTAATCAAATTTTCACAATTGTTATTTATTTCAAATTAAAAACAATGGTTTAATATTATCATTAAATAAATAAATACACTTTTAAGGATACAACAATATATAAATTAGCAGTAAACTTATTTGCAAAATTGATAGTTTATAATTGATTTAAATATATTTTTTTCATGTAATTTAGTATTTTTTATGTTTCATACGGATTTTCTGATTTGTATGTAATAAAAAATTCAAAAATTATTAAATATTTATTAAAAGAATGTTTTTAATTAAAAATAAATAAGTAACGATATAATAAGTAGGTTAAATTGGATACAACTTATCATTACTGTGGATGAATTACTATAGGTTAAATTGAATACTTACTCTTATAATGTATTTTTTCAATTGTTTTATTTTTTATTTTTTTGAAATTGGAAGGTTTTTTTTAGTAGATTTTATAAAAAAAATTAATGAACAATTTATTGTATTTAATTTGAATTTGTAATACTCATGCTAAAAAAAATTATTGAATGTGTATCATATTATCACTTTAATGGTGTTAAATATTATTATTATGCGTATGTTTTGTCAATGAATAAATTTTATTTTGATTTGTTAAGATGGACGACGATGAGTGGATTATGACAATATTATGTCCGAAGAAATTAATATGAATGAAGACATCAGAGAAGAACCTTCTGGGTTTGAAAATATTAATTTTTCAGTTGATTGTTCCGATTCCTTCAATACTTCTGAGATATTTATATGATTTTCAATTTGGTTAAATGAATGATTTAAGAAGATTAAACATGTATTATTCATTTTTGTAGGTGTTTTATTCCCGTGAGGACATATTGAAATGAGCTCATATTGTTGCATATGATAATGATTTTGTAGTTGTGATAATGAGGTCTGACACATCAACTAGAAAGGAGGGAATGATATCATTTGTTTTAGTTGATTGTGAAAGGAGTGGAAAATATAGAGCATTCAACAAAGATTTGGTACGGACAGTGACTAGCACTAGAAAATGTGATTGTCTTTTTAAGCTGTGAACCAAACTAATCCCAGGAGATGAAGGATGGATGGTCAAGTTAATATGTGGGACTCATAATCATGCTTTGGTTAAGTCATTATGTGGACATCCATATGCTAGTCAACTAACTGAGGATGAGAAGATTATTGTTGCTGATATGACAAGGTCGATAGTGAAATAAAAGAATATTTTTCTAACTTTGAAGGATCACAATGCCAATAATTATACAACTTTGAAGCAAGTATACAATGCAAGATATACATACCACACGTGTATAAGAGGCAGTAATACTGCAACAAGTAATGAAGCTTCTTGAATGAGACATGTATATCCATTGGCATAGATTGAAGGATGAAAATATTGTACGTGACATATTTTGGACACATCCAGATGTAGTCAAATTGAGCAATGCATATCATATGGTATTCCTAATAGACAGTACATATAAAACAAACAGGTACAGACTCTCTTTACTTGACATTGTTGGTGTGACACCTACTGAGATGACATTTTCAACTGCATTTGCCTATTTAGAGGCCGAACGTATAAACAATGTTGTGTGAGCCCTTGAACGCTTTAGAGACATTTTTCTGAAAAGTGAATTTTTTCCGGAGGTCATTGTTACTGATAGAGATTTAGCATTGATGAACGCAGTGAAACTGTTTTTCCTAAGTCAACCAATTTATTGTGTCGGTTTCACATTGACAGGAATGTCAAGGAAAAATGTAAAACTTTTGTTCAACAGAAAAATGCATGGGACTATGTCATGGAAGCATAGGGTGTCTTCTGGATTGTGCTACTGAGAAAGAATATGATGATTGTCTTATGAATTTTGAAATTTCTTGTTCACCATGGCTAATGTTTGTTGGTTATGTGAAAGACACATGGTTGAATTCCTACAGAGAAAAAATTGTAACAGCATGGACAAATAAAGTCATGCATTTTGGAAACACTACAACTAACTGTTGGACTTAAAGGAAGCTGCAAGAAGATTAAAGCAAGGATGGCTTGGAGTTTTTGCTTTTTACATGCCCAATCAAGTTTGAAGGCATTTGTAATTGTCTAAGTGGTTCAAGTACATCATTACCTTGTGATCTTTCATTGCATTTGCATTATCATCCTCATGCATACATGTTTTTGATTAATGAACTAAAGCTACTCAAATGATTTCACAAGAATTCAAGTTCTCATGGCTAAGTTTTTGGAAAAAGTAAAACTTACTGCTTTAATCGATTACATAATGTGATATGAAAATCATACATTGCTGCTTTAATCGATTACCATTAATCGTAATTGATTACATAGGCTGTTTTCATATTCTGAGCTTTACTGGCTTAATCGATTACCAGTATTATGTAATCGATTATTATGCATTGTTTCACATTCATACTGTCTGCTTTAATCGATTACACTGCGTATTAATTGATTATCTTGTTCATGAAAACATTTCCAGAAAGCTCAAGAACATATTAATCGATTATATGGTATTTTAATCGATTGCAGTATGGCAGAATAATCGATTATACCAACGGATTAATCAATTATTGTCGGTTAAATCAGTTTTATATAAAGATTTGTGGGTCAGCTCTTTATAAATAGACCTTGTACGAATTGTTCAAGATATATGAGTGACTTACCCAAAAGACACCAAGCTTTCTAAGAGTTCAAAAGACTAATTTATGAGTGAAAACACATCTTGTGAAGATCAAGATTTCTAAGTTTTCTAATAAAGATGTGTTGAAGAAAAGAAGTTTTCAAGATATTGATTCTAAGCATTAGAATTCATACAACCTGGAATGTGTGGTAATCCCAATTCATTTTCATTCATTCATACATGAGGGATCACAGGTTATGTCTATCTTGAATCTTTTTTTTTTGAGAGTTTGTAGTGTTTGTATTCTTTTGTGATAAATCAAATTGATTCTATCAAGCTTTCTGGAGAAGGGTTCTCTAGAGGATAGAACATAGTAGTGTTCTCTGGTTCTTGATCTTAGAAATCTATAGGGTTTAGATTTTGATTCTTTGTCTGGGTTTGATAAGGGAGATCAATTTGTGTAAATTGCTTGTAAAGAATATTTTGATTTAGTGGATACTCTGACCTAGTGTTGGTTGGAAGACACTGGATGTAGCTTCCAAGTTTATGAGGTGAACCAGTATAAATTATTGAGTCTCTTTTCTAAATTCTGTATATCTCTCATTGTTTGTAATTGGGTAATCAAGATATAAACAACAATACAAAGTTTCTGACATTACTTGCATAACAAGATTGATCTTGGTTGAAAGAAAAGTTCTGGTTTTAAAAAGGTTTTTAAGTGATACAATCCATATTTCAAATTTCGCAAATAGTTTCAAGTAAATTTTTTAAATACTTGTTTTAAACCAATTCACCCTCCTCGTGGTTTATTTGAAGAGTGTTCATTGTACTTTCACTAACAGGTTAGAAAATTGTCAACATTGTTTTAATTTTTGTTTGAATAACTTTGATGTTTTTGAAAGTAATTATTTTGAGTATAAACTGCAGGGTTAAGTCTGCCCATTGGACCTTAAAAAGACTATTACATAATAGCCTCAGAGATCTATGTAGTGTTTGGGATGCCATGAACAACATGATCACATTGTAACATATTGACATAAATGCATCCTTGGAGAGAAGCACACATGTGGTCGAACATGTTTATAAAGTTACCTTTTACAAGAAACTAATCGGCATGGTGTCAAGGTATGCCTTAAACCAAATTCTTGTGGAGTTGGAGCGAGTCAATTATGTGGGCATTGACTGTTCTCGTTGTGGATGTGTTATGAGAACTACGCATAGTCTGCCTTGTGCATGTGAGCTAGCTACATATGTTGTTGGCGGCATACTGCTTGACACCATTCATATTTTTTTGCGGAGGTTAAATTTTTCAGATCAAGGTTTGGATGAGTGTGAAGTCCATATAACCGAAGAGATGAAACCCATATCCAAGCGTTTTGAAAATCTTGACATGTGTGACAAAGTGACTCTAAAGATTAAACCGAAGAACTTGCATATCCTGATTTAACTTCGATGTGTCCTCCCCTTGAAAAGATAAAAACAAAAGGTGCTTGATAATTTTTATGCATACGTAAAGTTACATGTAAAATACATAGCAATTATCTCATTTTTTCCTTTTAAATGCTTTTTTTTTGTGATTAAGACATAGGAATTAGCCTCTTATGAGCTTTTATCCGTTAGATGCTAAAATTTGTTAATTTATAAGGTGTTGGTTGTATTTTTTGTAGAAATTCACTGCAAGGGCATGGAAGGAGAATTGAGGGTCTAAAGTTGCTCGCTCAGCGCACAGAGGCCTGCTCAGTGTGACAGGCTCGCTAAGCGCGACCAGCTCACTTAGCATGTGGTCACTTATCCAGTTGGGCACTGAAGGCACGCTTAGCGTGACATCTCCCACTAAGTGCGCGACCACGACACTGGGCTGCATTTTAAGGAGAAAAAGGAGGGAAAAGGGGGATGAACTCTTGGGAGACAGAAAACAAGCATCTAGGTCACGAAGGAGACGTCCTCCCACACCGTTGGAGCTACCATTCATCATTTTGTTCCTCATTTCCTTCCATCCATTCCATTTCCTTTACCCTAACCCTCCATTTGTATAAGTCTCTCATGAAAATGAGAGGCTAAAACCCCCCATTGTTGAGAGCTCAACAACCAAACGCTTTTGATGTAATGGTTCTAACTATTTATTCAATGTCATTTTCGCATTATTGTTGTTTTTTTGAGTTATTATCATGCTAGTGGTTTGATAATCCATTTTTATGCTTTGTTATAGGTTTTAATACATTGGAAAATGGTTATTTCCTTAGAACTAAAAAACACTTCTAAATTTTTAGGGACAAAATGATTTTGTTTAACCTAAGTTGTTCATTTCAATCTTAATGCAAATCGGTTAATGTAACTCTTAAGGGATTAGGAGCGAAATTAAGTGATTTAGGGTCTTACACTTGAGGAATCATGGCTAGAATATATTAGTAGATGAAGGTGATTGGAAAATAATATTGAATAGCGAAAAATCTTTAATATTGCATCAAAGTTAGTTTCGATTAGTTAAGCTCCCAACATACGTCGCATTGTATTTCAACCATCACTTCAATACTCTGAGTGTTTTTGTCTCTGTTGCTTGTACTTATATTGCTTTATAGTTTAGTAGGTCAAGTTTAATTATATGTTGCTTACTCTAAAGAACCAAATTGATTCATTAATTGTTTAAAAACAAACGTGTATTAACTCTGAGAACAAACAAAGTCCTCGTGGAATCGACATCCAGACTTACTGTTTATTTATTACTTAGGCAAATTGGTACCCTTGCCAAAGTATTAACAAGTTTTTGGCTAAGCATGCACCAGTTGTCGCTAAGCGCCTAGAGCGTGCTTAGCGCAAGTTGCAGGTAGATTTTGACCTGGAATTTTCGCTAAGCCTACATCTGTCGTGCTAAGCGCGACACCTCGTAAAAAAAAGAGGGGAGAGGAAACTCAAAGGTCTCATACCTTGGTGCACTAAGCACATATTTACTCGCTTAGCGCGCCCATATTAATTGTCTTTTATTGTCTGTGGTGTCCCGCTAAGCATAACACCATAACTACAGAGCAGTTTTTGTAACTGCTCCACTCCCCCACCTACTTATTTCTTTCTCTCCTCACCTTCTTCCTTTCACGCTCTTCCTCTCTCACTATTTGTTGCATTTTATCCTCCTCTTTGCACTTCTCTTGCTTTCATCCAACCACTCCCGCTCCCAAGTATGCTTTCTTGCACTTTTATTTCTTTTATTTTTCATTTTATTTTCATAGCCTTTCTGTTCTTATATGTGTATTATTTCATTTTTTTTAATTCCTTAATAGGTTGTTTAGCGTTATATGCTTGGGTTGATATTGTTGTTTATGTTTAGTGTTCATTTTAGTTTATTATTGCATTGTTTTTATGATCACTGTGCCTTTATTGCATATGTGTTGTGTATCTTTGTTCTTGAAATTAAATATATAAAAGATGATAATATTTGTTATTCCTAATTTCAAGAAACATATAACAACTTACAAATATATTTAATTTCCTTTAATACTTTTAATTAATTTATTATGAAGTCTATTAACAAAATATCATATTTTTTTAATGAAATTACATTCATTTTTAAGTGAGTCTATCTATTTCTATAAATAGAAAATTTTGACAAATGAAAAATTGGAAAATCGTTATATAATAATCCAAAAATTACAATAAAAAATAATACATAAATTGTAATAGAAAAAAAAAGAAAGG
>PYAF01002043.1:246255-270485 GCA_007407185.1 Glycine tomentella
ATTGAAAAAATTTCTTCTTTAAATTATGAGTGAGGTCATTATATTGGACCATTAATTAAATCAATTATTTTTTTTGAATAAAACATAGATTAATAACAATATTAATAAAAATGAATTAACTTAACTAATTCCAGTTAAATTAGTTAAATTTAACTAATTTTATTTCTATAAAAAAATTATTGATACGAATGAATTAAGTATTTATTTATTTATATAAAAACAAAAGTAATATTATTAAATATTAATACAAATAATGTTTAATTTAATTTATAATATTATTATTAATGTTATTTGCCACATTGTTAACTAAAAGTCCATGTTTATTTTTATGATCTGATGAATCATATCGAATACCATTTTCTTAAAATAAACCTATACACTTTATTTATCCACGTACTGTTGTTATATTAGACGTTTTTTTTTTTTTGCAAAAACAATGACAAACAAAAATATTAGGGACTAAAACAGTAAAACTAGTAATTTTTTTATTAATGGACTAGTAAACAGACGACTTCCAGCGTCCCCCACAGTTGGACAGGGTTTTTTTAGGAGGAACTTAATACACCAGGCAATAAACTAATACACCCAGAATTTTTTTAAAATGTCAATACTACCCTCCGTTGCTTATAACAAAAGCTGAGGACTTTTTCTTCCTGCCATTAACGAGTTGAAGCTTCCGTTCAATGCATTGTGAGTGGGAGGTGTTGGTTGTGGGCGTTTTAGCTGGTGGTGGTTGCCTTTGACGCTGTTGGGTTGGTCGGAGTGACAGACGGTGGTGGAGCAGTTGTCGGTGAAGGTAAGTTACGTATTTTTGCATTTACGGATTCGATAATCCGTATAGGATCTACGGATTAGTAAATCCGCACGTATTTTAAGCTTTGTGTGATCCGTATGGACCATACGGATTGATTAATCTGTATAGTCCATACGGATTGGATTGGATAATCCGTATGGTCCATACGGATTGTTTGATCCGTAATTTAAAAAAATGGAATTTATTTATTAAAATTTGATTTTAATTATTAAAAATTGTGTTCTTAATAATTATTATCTGTTTGTGTTGTGATTTATGTAAGTTTGTTGTCATTTGTGAAGATGAACAACGATGAGTGGATGTATGATGCTATAATGTCTGAAGAAATTTATATGAATGAAGATATCGGAGATGAACCGAGTGCATTTGAAAAAGCTAATTGTTCAGTCGATTGTTCTGCAGCGTTCAATACTTGTGAGGTATGTATATTATTTATAAATTCGTTACTGTATATTAATCAGTGATTTATGGAACTTAATCCTGATTATTATTGATTTGTGTAGGTGTTCGCTTCTCGTGAGGAAGTATTAAAATGGGCTAGAAGTGTTGCATATGAGAATGGTTTTGTAGCCGTGATAATGAGGTCGAACATGCATACTGGAAAAAAGGGAAGAACTTCATTTGTTTTAATTGGTTGTGAGAGAAGTGGAAAGTATAGAGCGTTCAATAAAAACATGGTGCCCACAGTGACTAGCACGAGAAAATGCAATTGTCCGTTTAGATTGCAAGTGAAACTAGTACCAGAAGGTGAAGGGTGGATGGTAAAATTATTATGTGGCACTCATAATCATGGTTTGGCAAACTCATTATGTGGACACCCGTATGCTGGTCGACTGATAGAGGAAGAGAAGGTTGTAGTGCATGATATGACACGATCGATGGTGAAGCCTAAGAATATTCTCCTTACTTTGAAAGAGCATAATCCGAATAATTGTACATCCTTGAAGCAAGTAATGAATGCAAGATATACATATCGTACGCATATCAGAGAAGGTAATACTGAATTACAACAGTTGATGAAGCTTCTTGAACGTGACATGTACATTCATTGGCATAGAGTGAAGGATGAAAATGTCATTCGTGACTTGTTTTAGACCCATCCAGATGCAGTGAAGTTGACCAATGCATATAATGTTGTTTTCCTGATAGACAGCACATACAAAACAAACAGGTACAGACTTCTGTTATTGGACATTGTTGGTGTCACTCCTACTGGGATGACGTTCTCAGCTGCGTTTGCTTTATTAGAAGCTGAACGTGTAGACAATGTTGTTTGGGCCCTAGAACGTTTTAGAGACATGTTTATTAAAACTGAATTTTCCCAAAAGTCATTGTCACTGATAGAGATTTAGCATTGATGAGTGCAATTACAACTGTGTTCCCTATGTCTACCAATTTACTTTGTCGGTTCCACATTGAAAAAAATGTGAAGGCAAAATATAAAACTTTTATTCGACAGAGTAACGCATGAGACTATGGGATGGAAGCTTGGGGAAGTCTTGTGGACTGCGGTAATGAGAATGAATTTGGTGGTTGTATGGCAAAGTTTGACATTGTGTGTTCTCCATGGCTTGCGTTTGTTGATTACGTGAAAATCACATGGCTCAATCCACACAAAGAAAAATTTGTGTCAGTGTAGACCAAACAATTTATGCATTTGGGTAACACAACAACTAACAGGTTAGCAAATCTTTAAGTTTTGTAAAGTTATTGCTTTTATATTGTGGTTGTAGGGGATAGTTTGTGACTGTTACCATTGGATTGTAGGGTCGAGTCAGCACATTCGTCATTGAAGAGGCTGTTGTAGAATAGCCTAGGCGACCTCTGTAGTGTATGGGATGCAATGCACAACATGTTGACCTTGCAACATACTGAGATTAGGGCATCATTGGAGAGAAGCACACATGTGGTGGGTCATGTGTTTAAAGTAACACTGTATAAACGACTGATTGGAATGGTGTCCAGGTATGCTTTAAACCAATTAGCTGCTGAGTATGAGCGAGTCCGTTACACAGGCAAAAGCAAAAAACGTTGTGGATGTGTTATGAGAACTACGCATGGACTGCCTTGTGCATGTGAGCTAGCTAAGTATGTTCTTGGGTCCATACCTATTGATGCTGTTGATTTGTTTTGGCGGAGGTTAAGTTTTGAAGATCAAGGTGTACATGAGGACTAGGTGGACATAAGTGGAGAGATGGAAGCCATATCTATGCGTTTTAATAACCTTGATTTTTGTGGACAGGTCACTTTAAAGACAAAAATTAGAGAAATTGCATATCCTGACAAAACCTCAATGTGTCCTCCGCCTGAAAAAGTCAAAACAAAAGGTGCGCAAAAGAGAAAAGTTTCGCAACACGCGAGGTCAACCAAGCGGGATCCATCTTACTGGGAGTATGTGGACGAATTACATTCTGTTCAAAATAGTTGTTCGACACCAAAACATCCTGCAATATCTTCTGCTGATGACAAGCATACAGAGACCAAGCTACCGATGCTGGATCAGTTTCACACATTCATGCATGATTTCATTGTAGACATTATTGATGTTAAAGCTGATGGTAACTGTGGATTTCGTGTTATTGCGGCTTTACTAGGTTACGGTGAAGAATCTTGGTCTCTGGTTCGTAATCATTTGATTAAAGAACTTTCACAATGGTCTGGTGAATACATAGCATTGTTTGGTGGCTTTGACAGATTTGAGCAATTGAAACGGTCCCTACTTGTTGATGGGTTGTCGAAGGTAACTATAGTCTTCTTATGTTTATACTTATACTTTAACCATGGTAGTTATATTTACAGTTAAGTGGTGTTTATGTCAGGTAACAATTGATAAGTGGATGGATATCACTGATCTGGGATACGTCATTGCATCACGGTATAACCTTGTTCTGGTTTCTCTGTCTCTGAAGCAAAGCATGACGTTCTTTCCTTTAAGAAGCCAACCGCCTGCAGATGTTCATCGGGTAATTTGTATTGGACATGTCTTTGGAAATCACTTTGTTCAGGTATAAGTTGTTGAACACAGTTTATTGGCCCAAGGCTCTGAACAAATGTTAACCAAAGTTGATGTTGCTTATTGTTTCAGGTTGCATTGAAAGCTGGATGTCCTATTCTGCCACCTGCGTTGTTATGGTCAAGGAATTGTTACAATGTTGCGAATCAATGGATAGTTCCTTATCAATATAGAATAGAAGCTTATAGACAACTTCAACATATCCGTACTAATTATGTTGACTTAGGACTTTAGTTAAAATTGTATTATTTCAGTTGACATTGTGGAACATGATGAATGTTGTTTAACCATGTTGTTCGATGCCTTGTTCAACCATGAATAGCATGTCTTGTTGTTTAAATGTGTTTTGATGACAAGCGATAAGTTAAAACAAACAGTATATTATACACAATGTCAAAACTACAATAATGTCGAAGTTCATGAACTACAATGTCAAACTACAATAATGTTCATAGAACATGGAGTACAAAATCCAACTACAATAACCAGTACAATAAATATAACAATAAATATAACGTCTGCAAATGCGTGACTACTGCTGCCTCTGCCTCGTCCGTCTCTGGTGCATATAGACACATTGTTCCTCCGTCACCGAATGAGTTATACGTAGTAGGCACTCAATGGCGGCATAAGCATCAGTGCCCGGAGTAACCATGCGTAGGTCTATCATCTCCTGTAAGCCTCGCGCTATCCTATCGAATATAGCCTGAAGCAATGTAAACATAATAATGGTTACCTTTGTAACACTACATACATTGCAAAAACAAATAGTTGAACAGTGATGCACATACCAATGCATGTGGAGGCTCATCGGATATAGCTGCATCAAGCACTGGATGATGAGTATCAGTATGCGGAGGGTCCTCAACAATGTGTGGATCGGCCGGCGGGTGCCTAACAGGATCACCAACCTCAACGGGTCTCATATATGGATGGGACACCCGAAAATACCAGTCCATGTAGCCGACCACTGTCTGACCAGGATGACAGACAACCTCAGTGGTGGATGCTAAGTGATCCCCAAACTGTATCCATGCTTCGTCAATGTCATTTGTGGGAGGCGCGTCTGATAACTGGATCTCTGGGTTATCCTGAACATAACCGTACTGCCTTAGGACCCTGCCTGGAAGATGTCTGACAATGACCGGTCCGCAGCGAATATGACTAGAGAAGAGTGAGATGATATCGAACTCTCTATGCGGACGGTGATTGGCATATGGAGCCCAGCGTACATCATCCATGACCAACCTATCCAGTCTCCGACGATAGGTGCTAAGGGGTAATGCCTTCTCAACCCGCCACCGACACGCTCGTGGTAATCTCTCCTCGTACGAACAAGCTGCAGAGACATTTCCAACTGTAGGGAAATGCTCATAAATCCAACACTGCAACATAAATTATACAGGGACAACCCATTAGTATGTGTGACACATGAAATGTAAGGTTCGTAATAAGCATGGGCCTGATAAAATGAATTACCTGCAACAACGTCACATAACCGGCCAGATGCTTGCCGTGATGCAAGGATGCGTAGTTGAGGTTAGCATACATATGAACCAGAGCAGCCACACCCCAAGCGTATCCCCCTGCACGGTCCAGATCACGAAAAGCCTCCAAGAATACCCCACTGATATGTGTGGCACTCTTGTTGGCAAATAGAGTGCAGTCAACCAAGTGAAGCAAGTAGGCTCTGGCCGCTACTATCCACTGCTGAGCCGCAACCTTCACAGCATATAAGTCTCGAAGCCAGGACAAACGAACATATGCCCCATGGCATTGCTCAGTCTCCGCTTTAGCTGCGTCTACAGATACCTCAAGCAAATCAACAACGATATGTATGGCCTGGCCAACATCAATACTCTCGAAGGATAACATATCTCCTACTATCGGTAAATGCAAGAGGGATGTCACATCGTCCAATGTGATACTTAACTCCCCTACAGGTAAATGAAAACTGCTTGTCTCTGAGTGCCACCACTCAACGAACGCCGATAACAATCCCCTATCTCCAGTATCAACACAGCAGCTGATCAAAGGGGCCAAACCCGTCCCATGAGAGGCCAGTTTCAATTCACCCCGTTCCTGCAAACATATCACTCACTGTCAGATGACTACAAAATTGGAACACTTTGTTTCTGAATAATAAATATAAATACCTGTCCTTTCCACACCCGAACAGCTACATGTTCAGCGTACTCAGTTAAGACTGAACAGTCCTCGTACCACCTGGAAATGATTGAACATCATCGCCTCCATCATCCATGCCAACATGGTCCTCAATAGCAGGCACCTCATGAATATCATCCCCTAGATGTGGGTCCGGCACCGGTGGCTGCTCATCCACAAGTGGCCCTGCACGTTGTCTTCTGGCTGACGCCGTAGGCCTACGACGTTCAGCAGTCGGCTCTTCATTCCCTCTGTCGCCATCTCGTCCTGCATTGCGGCGTATACTACCTCTTGTTCTAGCCATAACCTGTGCTAGAACATTTGAAAAAGAAATAAAGTCACATTTCAATACCAAATTATAACTAACATCAACAAAAAAAGCCACATTTCAAAACCTGCACAAACATGCTCACCAAATCCATTACCAAATACATGAAATTGTTTGACTATTTCATTACATTAAGGAATAACAACAGTTTTACCAAATCCAAAACCTATCCACTATGTCATGCATCACCAAGTCAATTATCAATACCTTGTTTCTACAAATTACACCATTTCTATGTATCACTACTTCACCTATATTTGGTATAAACCATTCATGGTGTTGACAATTTCCAAATAAGCTGTGGTACTTGGGAATCCAATGAACTGCTAATATAACTCCAATTGATATATAACGTAGTTCTGATTCTTTTTGGGCTAAGTTTGATTTACCAACATAAAATTTGACCAGATTGATCTTCATTGAACAATTTCGATTGGTCAAATGCCTAACTGTGGGAAGAATCCAGATCAGGCCTGAAATTTCCTGTTCAGACATTGATTTCAATGTTGTAACGGTTCATTTTTCTCATGTTTTGGTTCACTCTATCCAGTACCTTGTTATTAGATGCATTTCTGTTGCATCCAATTACATTAGTACATTGACTGAAGGGTCTGTTGTTCTGCAAGGAGCAATTACGGGGCCATTAATAACTACACTTATAATTACACTAAAGGATTTCTATGCTGAATTTGTTTTGCAAGAACCTAAGGACAAGTCCAAGCAGAAAGCCAGCTAGCTAAGCTTCTACTACCTGTGTCTTTATAAACCAAAATTTCCCCACCCATCCAGTAACCAACCAAAAATAAAGTGTACAGGTCCAAGCAATAAGTACTAATATAGTTCCATCTCAACAATAATAGCATAAAGCCACAATGATTTCCAACAGCTAAAACAAACATAAATTACCAATAACATATTCATTTTACATTCTACAAAGCATCTGATTCACAAATCCATCAATTGGCATTTAAATTTTTTAAAAAACTAGTCGTACGGATTGTGTAATCCGTATGGTGCTCACGGATTACTTAATCCTTAAACATCGTACGGATTACATAATCCGTACGATCTTTATGGATTAAGTAATCCGTGAGCACCATACGGATTAACCAATCCGTCAAATTCTTTAATCCGTATGGTGCTCACCGATTACTTAATCCGTAAAGACCGTACGGATTATGTAATTCGTATGATGTTTACGGATTAAGAAATCCGTGAGCACTATACGGATTACATAATCCGTACTGTCCACAATCCGTAAAACGCGAAAAAAAACTTACTGCGGAGGTCGGAAGCCACCAACAGCGCCGCCCCAATGTCCGACAACCACGAATGAACCACCTTCTTCAACCCAAATCCGAACGAGTGATTGCGCCGACGAGAGAAAAAATCGCACCACAGCAGCAACTATACACCAGGAGAGGGAAAAGTGAAAGGTTCAAATGCGTAAACCTATTTAATGGAGGGCTTATTCGGAATTTCACTGTTCAATTCTGGGTGTATTAGTTTATTGCCTGGTGTATTAAGTTCCTCCCGGGTTTTTTTTAACTTTTTGGATTTGTTATCTTTTTAATCATAGAAACATATATTAAAATTAAAAAAAATAATCTTATAAAAAATAAAAAATTATAAAAATTAAAATTGAAAATGAACGTATTGAACCAGAAATAAAAAATAATGATTAAAAATATATTTAAATCTAAAAATACTTATTTTTTATTGATAAATATTAATTATTAATATTATATTAGTGAAAGAATTAAAATTATGAATTTTTTTCTTTTCTTTTTACCTAACCTTATAATTCTAAAAAAAAAAAATACTTACTTAACTATCAATCAATTAAATTTGACATAGAGACAAAAATTATTAATTTAAAAAATATAAATTAAATATCTCAATTTTTTTAAAAAGGAAACCAAAATTAAGAATTACACAAAATAGAAATATTAAGATTAGTCTTATTTCTTATCACATTTTAAACACATTGTCACTAATTAATTCACATTCCCAGACCACATTCCGAAGAAATACTACTGCTACTGCTCTTCTTCCCTTCCTTGACCGCAACGATATGCAGTGAAACGCTACTACGTCCCCACACCCATTCAATAGGAAAACAACACAAGCCTCATTGGTCTTCGCAACGCTAATTCAACACTAATAACTGCGAGCGACGCACCAAACTCAGAACACTTAGATTGGATCTCATTCTCACAGAAAACAAAAAACAGAAGAAAATGGCGATGCTGTTGAAGCACGTGAGGGACTCGTCGTCGCTGCTGAAGCGGCACGTGACCGGCGCGCACTTGCTGCTGTCGCGGCCCTTCACCACCACCGAAGGCCACCGCCCCTCCATCGTCCACAAACGCAGCCTTGACATTCTCCACGATCCCTGGTTCAATAAAGTATTTCCTTCTTTTCTTCTTATTCGATTACTTTCATTTTTTTGTATTTTTTTTTTTTGAAAAAAATTGATAGGATTTTTTATGATTTCGATCATGTAAGCTGTTTTGAATAGAAATAAGCATGCCCAGATACACAACTCATCTGTTTTTTTTTTTTTTTTTTTTTTTCTTCTCTTTTTCTAACGAGAAAAAAAAGACTATGCACTGATGGTGTAAAATCCAATCTTAAACTACCATGTATTGATAAATTTGTTGCTTTTATTTTAACCATCTTTAAAGTCATACAAAAAACAGTGATTTGTGATTGGATGACACTAAGATTATTTTACACCGTCCGTATAACTATTAAACTCTTTCGAATTTAAGAGGTGGTGGCTAATTATGCTATTTTATTTAGGCATTGTTTGGCCTAATAACTTATGTGGTAATTTGAAAGTCTATATGTTTTCATAAGCTTCAATTTGGCTCTAGTTAGATAAACCTCTCCGTAAACACCTACAGGAAAAGAAGATAATAAGAAGTTAGAATGAATTGGGCTTCTCCCATAAGTTAAAATCAACTTATGCACTTAACCTTTATTTAAGTTCTTATTTCTCTCATTTAGCTTCACTAAAAGCTGAAACACGTAAGTTGATTTTAGTTTACTTGAGAAACTTTATTCATTTTATTTTCTTATTTTCTATTCTTGTAGTGCTTTTGAAGAAGTTTATTTAGATTCATAGATGATGGATCATGAAAATAAGCTTAAACCAGCATACATGAGTTTCAGATACTGTTTATAAGTTCATCCAAACTAGCATAAAATGTTTTGCAGGTGTTTATTATTATTGAGAAGTCCAAATAAGGTGAAAAAAAAGCAAAGCCAAACATGACCATAGTCATGATAGTCTGAGGCTTTAGTGATTCTATGTTGCTTTCATGTATGGTGTTGGTTACTTTCACGTATGGTGTTGGTTAAAATGGTGTTATATGTTTGGTTTATTTGTTTTGTAATTTTATTAATATGAAAATGAAGTTTTTGTGTGGCATCAGAACATAGTTTGAAGCGTCATGTTCGTTCTTGGTCATGGGTCTTTTTAGGTGGGTTTTCTCTTTGATATGGTCTCTGATAAATGAGTTGGTTATTTAATGGAAATAAGTATAAACTGTGGTTGCAGTTGCAGCTGCAGCCGAGTTGCAAATGATAAATTTGCAGGAATTGTGGATGAATGTGGTCTGTGCAGCTGCAATTGCAATTGAAATTAGGTCCAATCCATTTCTTATAATTGGATCCAAATTGTTCTTTAGAGGCTTCAATCCATAGATAAATTATCCTTGTCTTCTGCTTGTTTTACATGATGCTAGAAAGCTCATGTGAAATTTCTGGAAAATTTCCTTCATTCTGATATTTCTGCCTAGTCCATCTTTAAGTGCCAGATTGAAGATAAATGTATGCTTTTGCTATTCAGTTTTTGCATAAACTATTCTTCCATTGGTGGATATTTTTTAATTTCCTTTAAACTTTCAGTATGATTTTAGTATTATATTAACTTTGATGTTTTAAAATTAGGGAACAGCTTTTTCCATGACAGAACGAGATCGTCTTGATCTACGAGGACTGCTTCCTCCAAATGTTATGTCTCCTGACCTACAGATTGAACGATTCAGTATGTTTTAATATTTTCCCTGGTCTCAGGCCAATGTTGAACATATCAAGTCAGTGTTGTTGTGCTTGGTAGCAATTTTATTTTTGTATAATGGTGTTGGTGGTGTTAATGATTCAGATCCATCATCCATTTTGCCTTTAAATGGAAATTAGGTCAGGACTCAGGTCATTCAAATAAAGGCTTCTGCCATGGTTCAATTATCTGTTTGGTCCATGATACCTTTTAGAATAAAGAAAATGGCTTTTAAAAATTATGTTTCTTTTTGTGTGTAATAGTAACACTCTGATTTGCTTTTTGTTCTATTTTAACATTTTAATATATGAAATGGTTGATTGAGAATGAGATGATGCTATAGTACTGCTTTGGACCATGTGAAACAACGCAAGGGAACCTCCATCAATTGCTTTGTTTTTGTACTTTTTTTGGTTTTATTATTATCATTTAAATTTTTTTATATGGCAGTGCTGCTTATAGTTTCTACAATAAGTGCTCTAGAGGCTGGTGCTGAATCTATTGCATACATTTGCCCACTTACACTGAAATTTGTTAGCATCTAGCTGAAGAATAAATGGCAGGTTGCACATGCTTAGTCTGTAGTAGATAAGAATAAAAAAAAAACTCCATTTGATGCTTTGGTGATGAAAAATAAGGATTCTGATTTTTTTCTTCTTATATAGTTGTATATATGTTTACCTTTCTGTTAGTACTCTATAATTAATTTATTGCTAAAATTCTTGTGCTGGTAGTGGTTGATCTGAAGAGGCTTGAAGTTCAAGCAAGAGATGGACCTTCTGATCCTAACGCATTGGCCAAGTGGCGAATACTTAACCGCTTGCATGACAGAAATGAGACTATGTACTATAAGGTATATGTATATCCATAGTTTTCTATTGCACTCCTTTGATAACCAACAATTCTTCTGGAAATAAACTTTTGTTGACAATTAGGTGCCAATCTCTGTCAGTGTCTCTAACTAAGTGACCCTCTATAACTTACAGAATGTAAACTTGCAAAGATTTAGGTGCCAATCTCTGCCAGTGTCTCCAATATTTGCATTTACAATATGTTCTTTTCTAGTGCTCACATGGACTAGTTCAACGTCGGATGGAGATGGTTTGATCGTTTGCTGTCCAGCGTTGAAGTTCCCAGGTTAGGAACCAACAAAGGGTGTAAGAATATGGAAAGAACATATGTAGAGAAGTGGTGTGCTAGTGTGTATTTAGGTGTTTAGGAGGTGACATGTTTGGTGGTTCTCCTATATTAGTCATTTGTCTGTTGTCAGGAGAGCTGGATGAGTGGCTTGTGCTATGTCACATGTCAATATGCTCATCCAGTCATGCCTATGCCAGAAATGCACTCAAGTGGTTAGAGGCTGTGAAGTGTAGCTAAATGTCAGCCATATCCGTGATCTGAGCTAGGATGCTTGTGATAAGGTAGGTAGGCTGCCGGGTTGTCGACCAGGGATGGCTGGCCAGACTTAAGTCATGACCTGGAACAGAATATTATTTTACAGATGAAATACCAATTATCAAATTATATATATATATATATATATATAATAATTGAAATTTTGTGGCTATTAGGGCTGACATTTGTGTCAAAATATTATTTTTGGTTGGAATTCACATAACTTATGATGATTAAGAGTTTTATATTGCATCATACTTTCTTTTTCTTGTGTGTACGTGTTTGTGTATTGCATATTTTCTTCAAGTTATGAATTAGAAAATTAAACTTATCTTGTTTAGTGCATATGCATATTGTAAATAATTGAAGATGTTCTCGTGCATCTTCCAAATCTCGTTTCCCCCCCATCCCCTCCCCCAAAAGAATCATGTTATTTTGAATGACATGTCTTATATTGTCAGGTTTTGATTGCCAAAATAGAGGAATATGCACCAATAGTGTATACTCCAACAGTGGGTCTTGTATGTCAGAACTATAGTGGACTGTTTAGAAGACCAAGAGGAATGTACTTCAGTGCTGAGGATCGTGGAGAAATGATGTCTATGGTGTATAACTGGCCAGCTGAGCAGGTTGTTAACTATCCATATTCCTGTATAAATTTTTAGCTAGTACTTTTCTATGTGTATCCTAAATTTCATTGCTTCATGATAGAGACAGAAGATGGGGACATGTGTTCTCTAGGAGGGTCCCTTGGAGGGAAACTGTTAATTAGTTAAATTGTCAGTTAGTTAAGAATAGTTAGGATAACTAATTATTAGTTAGTTATAACTAACTGTTGGTTAGTAGTTGTTAAGGGGAGATTATAAATAGTATGTTAGAGGGTTTGGGAAAGGGGGAATTGAAACATTGTTGGAGGTTAGTGATTCCTCGAAAATCACTTGTTCTGAGTTTAGGAGTTGGAAGCTCCAATTCAATAATACTGCACTTTCTATTTTTCGTTCGTTCTTCTCTCTTTTCTGGTCCAGTTATATCAACTGGTATCAGAGCTCCGATCTGGGAGCTGTGGAACCTTTGATGGTGTCTATAATGAACACAAAGATGGAATCATGCATGGAAGCGATAGAGAAAGTGATGGAGGAGAATCGCGATGCTGTGGAATCGCACTTAAGTTTGATCGAAGGAATGTTATAGAGATTGGCGACGGCCTGGGAGAAGCAAGCCCCGAATTCGAACGCGTCGGGAAGAGATCCGCAAGGGGAATGCAGCGTCTGGTGGAAATCAACATCTGTTGGAAGCTGATGAGGGTTTTCTGGTTGAATTAAAAGCAATAGAAGGAGAAGAAAGGGCAGAAGAAATCCCGGGTTCAGTAGGGAAGGTAATGACACAGTTTGAGCAGGTTTTTCAGGAACCTCAAGGACTACCACCCCATAGAGGAAAAGATCATGCCATATCCATTCAACCAGGTAATAAGATACCAAATTTAAGGCCCTATAAATATCCTCACTAATAGAAGGATGAGATTAAGAAATTGGTAAAGGATATGTTGACTGCAGGGATTATTAGGACCAACACTAGTCCTTTTGCTAGTCCTATCATTCTGGTTAAGAAAAAAGATGGGAGTTGGAGGTTTTGTGTAGATTATAGGGCACTCAACAAGATTACTGTGCCTGTTAAATTTCTCATACCCATTATAGTGGAATTATTAGATGAGATTGGAGGGGTTGAATGGTTTTCAAAATTGGATTTAAGGACTGAGTATCATTAGATCAGAATGAAGGAAGAGGATATTCAGAAGACAGCTTTTAGAACTCATGAGGGTCATTATGAGTTCTTGGTTATGCCATTTGGGCTAACCAATGCACCCTCCACCTTTCAGGCACTCATGAATGAGGTACTTCGACCTTTTCTGAGACAATTTGTTTTGGTTTTCTTTGATGATATACTGGTATACAGTCAGACTTTGGAGGACCACAACATGCATTTGAGAGCAGTGTTACAAGTGCTGCAGCAACAGGAATTGTTGAGGGAGCTGAGGAGCAATCTGCTCAAGGCTCAAGATCAGATGAGGCGTTATGCAAATAAGCATAGAAGGGAGCTAGAGTTTAACGAAGAAGACTGGGTCTTTTTGAAACTACAACCTTATAGAATGAAGTCTCTTAGGAGGAAGCCAAATGATAAGCTAAGTCCAAGATTTTATGGACCGTATAAGGTCCAACCAGAGAAAATCATGCAGAGTAGAGAATTTCAGCAGATGGCAGACAGGAAATACTCATCAAATGGCAAGATTTACCCCACCATGGAGATGTAGGCTGTTTTTCCTCAACTGGACCTTGGGGACAATGTCCATCTTGAAAGGGGGGTATTGATTGAGACAGAAGATGGGGACAGGTGTACTCTAGGAGGGTCCTTTGGAGGGAAACTGTCAAGTTAGATGAGAACAATTAGGATAACTAATTGTTAGTTAGTTATAACTAACTGTTGGTTAGTAGTTGTTAAGGGGAGATTTTAAATAGTCTGTTAGAGGGTTTGGGAAAGGGGGAATTGAAACATTGTTGGAGGTTAGTGATTCCTCGAAAATCTCTTGTTCTGAGATTCAATAATACTGCACTTTCTGTTTCTCTTTCGTTCTTCTCTCTTTTCTGGTCCAGTTCTATCACTTCACCAGTTTGTATTGATGGATTTTAAATGTCTGGACTCTTTTTCCTGCTGAATATAATTCTTTTCTGACAATTGGTCTGGAATTATAGCTTCCACTGATTTTAGATTTCATGTATAAATTTAATAGACATGTATTAATGAATTTTAAAACCATGTATTTTTTTTGAATGCTCAACTTGTTTGTTCTTTGATAATTAGCCTGGAATTAGGCTTGCTATTTATTTTACTTTCAATGTAGTTTGGTTAATTCTAGAATGAAGCTTCATTCTTGTATTTTTACCTTCTACATACATGTACGCATGTAACTTTATCTGCTTACAACTTGAATAATATAAAAATGAACTTCAAAGTTTATTTATTTGCTCTAGTGTTTTTGATATAATTCTAGTGATAAATTGATAGTAATTTTATTAACTCACAGAAATATAGCAATTTGTCTTACTGTCCTAGAGTCGTATGAATCCAATACAGAATATTCTCTGTCCAGAATCAGAACTACAACCCGCATACTTCCGTCTCACACACTACTCCTATATCAAACAAATAAATAGCTGCCACAAGGCATAGCTTCTCTTATTACACACTATTTAAGTATTAAACAAACACAATACATTGTATTACTCTCACAAAAGCATAACTGCCTTTCAGATACTGATAGGATCTAGGGCTAGGATATGCTGTTGCTGTTAGTTAGTTAGTTGGGGAAAGGTGGGATATTATAAATAACAGGGAATGGCTAAGTAGAAGGGAGCTTAGAAGCTGAGAGTTTTGGGAGGTTGGTGACCTCGAAATCACCATTGTACACAAGCTGGAGCTAGTCTCCAAGAAAGCAATAAAGATTCAATCCTTTTCATTCTTTCTTCCTCTTCTGCCTTGTCCAGTGTCTATCACTGGTATCAGAGCTCCTTCCTGGGGCTATGAGGTCGTAAATGGCAGCGAAAAATACCAACAAGATGGAGGCAAGGTTGGAGGCACTGGAAAGGGCCATGGAGGAAGCACGTGAGGCCAGGGAGGTGGATCGCGGAATCGTGGAAGCCAATCGGGTTGCAATTGAAACCCGATTGAGCGCGATGGAGGAGATTTTGCAGAAATTAGTCGCGCACATGGAGTCGCCGACGAGGGGGGAGGAAGCTCCGACGAGGAGGGTGAGTGGCAAGCATCGCGAGGACGAAGAGGTTGGGGATCGTCAGTGGCGGCAAATCGAGATGCCCGTTTTCACGGGTGAAGACCCGGTGGGTTGGGTTGCGCGGGTGGAAAGATTCTTTAGGTTGCAATATGTGAGGGAGGAAGAGAAGCTGGATTCAATATTGGTAGCCATGGATGGAGAAGCTTTAGCATGGTACCAATGGTGGGAAAGCTGGAGTCCGAGTCAGTCCTGGGAAAATTTTAAAGCTGCTGTAATTCAAAGATTTCAGAGCACCAATCTTGGGAATCATTTCCAAGTTCTGCTGGCTTTGAAGCAAGAAGATTCAGTGAAAAATTATATTGGGCTATTTGAGAAACATGTTGGGGCTGGTAAGGGATGGGATGAAAATTTCTTAATGGAAATTTTCTTGAAGGGGTTGAGAGAGGAGATTGGAACTGAGGTTAGGTTACATGAACCTAAAACATCGATGGACACCATGATGAAGGCTAGACAGATTGAAGAGAAAAACAGAGTTATGGGAAGCCTGGGCAGAAGCTATAGCCATGACTATCAAGGTCAGAAATCCAACTGTGCAGACCAGAAAATCGAGAAAGAATGGCAGCAGGTAGAAGGAGATCATGGCTGAAGATACATGCTGTTTTCATCACCTGGACCTTGGGGACAAGGTCCATCTTGAAGGGGAGGGTATTGATAGGATCTAGGGCTAGGATATGCTGTTGCTGTTAGTTAGTTAGTTGGGGAAGGGTGGGATATTATAAATAACAGGGAATGGCTAAGTAGAAGGGAGCTTAGAAGCTGAGAGTTTTGGGAGGTTGGTGACCTCGAAATCACCATTGTACACAAGCTGGAGCTAGTCTCCAAGAAAGCAATAAAGATTCAATCCTTTTCATTCTTTCATCCTCTTCTGCCTTGTCCAGTGTCTATCAGATACACACAACTCCTCCTTGAATAACCCTTCCAAATGGCAGGTTTCTGATTATGATCCAAAGGATCAGTTTCTGGCTAGGATTGCCATTTGTTGTGGCAGTATTGCTGTCTTATATATATTGAAAGAGAGAATTATTGAGAGAAATTGTGCTATGCTTTTGGCTTGTCACTTATATTCTTGATTCATATACCAAGATATTGATTCATATACCAAGATATCACTGTTAGTTCCTATTTCATTTGATGGAAGTTTGCAATATTTTGACAAATTAATGGATACATGGAACAATTTTTTTTTGAATTATTATTGAATGATTAAAATTCTGTCATTAGCACATGAATTTGCTTGAAATTATGATGCCCAATTTTCATCTTTCATTGGATTTGTTTCCAAATCATGACCTGTCTCTGTATAATATTTTGATATATACTAAATTGTTGAAGTATCAAATTGAGACATCTCCCTTGATATTCTTTTCAGGTTGATATGATTGTAGTTACAGACGGGAGCAGAATCTTGGGACTTGGAGATCTTGGAGTTCAAGGAATTGGCATTGCCATTGGGAAGCTTGATCTATATGTTGCTGCTGCTGGGATAAATCCTCAAAGGGTACGCTGTTGCTCAATGTTTCATTATTTTTCCTTTCCAACTGTTCATGTTTTGATAACGTTGGTATCTTTATGTTGTTGGTAAGGAAATATCCCAATTTGATAAATGCTGTGATTAATTATGCTTAAACAGCCTTATTGGGTCACAATAACCTTTTCTTTGAATGCTTATTGTCTTTTGGTTGTCTTATCCTAACGAACCCATTATTTTGCTTCTTGTATGGGCCATAATTGAAGGAAACTGTCAATTATGGAAAACTTTCCTTCATTCTACTAAATGGTTTTTCCATTGGAGTATGATTTGATTAAACAATAATTTTGTCGTGGCTTCTGGTAGCTTTTTTCACCTTTTATGCTGTCTTGAAACTGTTTCTTTCTAGCTTAGCTAGCTTGTCTTCTAATAACTACATTACCATTCCCCTTGAGAGTATTATTATTACTATGTATTACATCATTTTTCTATTGTTAGCTCTACATAGTTCATGTCTTTCACAATTCTGAGAAACTTTTTCTTCTTCTTCTTCTTGCAATAGGTACTTCCGGTGATGATTGATGTTGGTACTAATAATGAGAAGTTACTCGAAGATCCCTTATGTAAGTGTTAATTCTAATTTCATTCAGTGAAAGGATTGTACAGGACTTGTATAGAACAGGACTTATATAGAAGTGACATCATTGCATTTAAAATATTGTCTATCTGATGGTAACTGAAATCCTGGTTAGTTAGGAAGGGATCTGTTAATGGATTGGAGGTAATTAATTATATGTGATAGAAAATACGGATTTTTTAAATAGCAATTCTATATTAGAAAGATATTCTGATTTGAAACTACATGATGACAGTTAGGTGTAGAAAATAACTTCTGACATTATGTATTGGGAGTACATATCTGATAATTGGCTGCGTAATTAGGAAGTGTGCAGTTATTTGCAGTTTGTAGACTGCGTATACCCTTTGTAGGAGACTTTTGTCTCTCGGACAGCAAGTGTATTGCTGTATTGTGTGTGATTTCTGTGTTTCATATTATATTAATATATTTTACTATTACTTTATCAATTGGTGTTCTATCATCATCACTATTTCTTCATCAACTCAAGCTTTACTCCTGTCAAAGACCAACATTCCCAAAAGTTTAAGCTACTAGGTAGAAAGCCTATGAATGGTTTTATATCTCTAACATGCCCCCACACACTAGAGCCTTCTGAGCTTGTAATGTGAACAATGCATAGACTCATTATGTTATGCTGAAATTTTTCCTTTAGAAGTATGGGAATGGTAACTGGTAAGGATTGAGCTCCTAACCACATTGTCAAAGAGGATTTAACAACAGGTCAAGAAGGATCAACATTCCCAAATGCTTAAACTATTTGGTTGAAGCCCGTGAGTGGTTTAATATCTCTAACAAATCTTGTTGTGTAGCTCAGTGGACCAAAAGAACGATATGGCATATGCCTCCTGTTGTTGCACTTACATATATAATCAGCTTTCATCTTAAACTTTCCAAATGAGCTGAGCTGAGTTGGCTCAATGAAATATGATTGGTTTTTTCTTATATCAGATTTGGGATTGCAGCAGCATCGTCTTGATGGGGATGATTATCTTGCTGTGGTTGATGAATTTATGGAGGCTGTCTTTACTCGCTGGCCAAATGTGATTGTGCAGGTATTAACAGTAAGGGGTAAAATAAAAGTAGCAGCTTGAATTCATTTGCATTGTATCTGCAGAGCTCATATTTTTTTATTATAAGGCTATTAAATTTTTGTGCCAACACAGTTTGAAGATTTCCAAAGCAAATGGGCATTTAAGTTATTACAGCGGTATAGAAATACCTACAGAATGTTCAACGATGATGTGCAGGTAGAATTTCTTTTATATAGGATAATATAATGTCAGTTATTTTTGCAGGAAACTATTAGTGCTCTCAGGAAATATTGTTAATTCTTAATTTTACTTGGGAATTTCATATATGATCTTTTTGAATCACTTTTTCATTTAATAACTGAGACTATAAAAGTATTTCATTACCATATTAAGATTTATGAGAACCATTAATGATATTATCCAGAGAAAAGAAAAGAGAAAACATTGTTCAGCTGTTTTAGAGCATTAACATCTTAAGCTTTTAGGTCATCATATTCTTCAATAGGCTTTAATTTATTTGATGCTTGCTGCTTGGCTGGTATTTGTCTCATTTCTGTTTTTAGTAATAGACTAATAGTCAGTTAATTTTTCACTTGAATGATAGGCTTGCTGCACCTTGTTTTGACAACCAGAAATTCTTTGATGCTACCCTTTGTATGATGGCATCTCATTTAATTCCTTCAAGAGAGCTTTCTTATCTAGCATCTCATGCAATGTTGGTTTTTTCCTTGTCATCTCTCATGCAAAAATTTTCTTGCTTTGAAAAGAGAAGTCTTCTATATTTACCTTCTGCTTTTATTATTAATGTTTTCTGTCTCCAATCCCAATCTATATTTTTTAGATCTTAAAACCCAAGGTTTCAGAAAACAAAAGGTTCAATTTTCTACAACCATTTTTCTTTCAAATTTTATGATCCATTTGATTGTAGATGAATTATACCATAATTTGAAAATTTTGAAGAGGAGGGTCCTCCCATATATTCTAACGCACTATGGTCATAGTTTCACTTTCTTAATGCTGCAAATTATCTAAATTGTTATTGATATATCAATAGCTATGTATGTGTATATAGATCTTATGCCATTTCATTGCTTGATGTGTGTAAAAATCTCCACGCAGGGAACAGCTGGAGTTGCAATTGCTGGACTTCTAGGTGCTGTAAGGGCACAAGGAAGACCAATGATTGACTTCCCAAAGCAGAAGATTGTTGTTGCTGGTGCTGGAAGGTTAGTAGTCATCTTGTCTTAAATGATGACCAAACATTTATGATTTAATATAAATGTTTTTCGCTCACAGAATTATTTAGATACATTTTCAAATGTGAAAGATATGTTAGAATATCTAGAAAATATCTCATGATTTATTTTGTGTCACTTGAAAAGGGAGGAAATATTGCTGAGTTGCTTGAGGAAATCCTCAGCATGATTGAATATATACATGATTTGCAATCTCTAATATCAGGAGACTAGGAAACAAGAAAAAACTAGGAAATTAGGAAAATAATACAGATCAAATTCGTTTATCAAAATGATTTAAAAATTGAGTTTATTTTGTGTTTGTTATGTAATCTTGTATGGTAGATGTCTGTACATTTGCTTATGTGATTCTTGCTTTAATTGAAAAGTGATGTTGGTTTCATTTAGAAGACCTTTGGTTTTAAATAATGCTTTGAGTGGAACTGGAATGATTGTTTCAATTGAAATTCTATGTTGAGTCCATCAGCACTAAGGACATTCATATTCAAGGCATTGTTTTGTTGTTTTGGTTATATTTGTACTGCTGCAGTGCTGGAATTGGGGTTCTTAATGCAGCGAGAAAAACAATGGCAAGGATGTTGGGTAATAATGAAGTAGCTTTTGAGAGCGCAAAGAGTCAGTTTTGGGTTGTTGATGCACAGGTATTGCATAGCTTGATCTTGATGTCTTAATTAGATGTAGTTCACTCTTTCGTAGTTATTAAATTTTATTTCTGACAGAAAAAATAACTTATGATTTAATATTGAATTGCATACTTGTATATGTACTTCCGGGGGTTGAGTTTCAGAACCTTGTCCTCTTAAAATGCGCACACACACACACACACACACACATATTCTATTGTGACCTTATCTTTAGTCGATGTGAGACTTGAGTTCTTCTCAACTCACCCCCTTACGCTCAGTATTATTCGGCATGGTGCATGGATTATATGGTGGGTGATCCATTTAATGAATCTAGGATAGACTCTGATATCGTCTTAGAATGTGGATTTGGACCCAACTCAACCCCAAAAGTTAGCTCATGGGGTGAGGGTTGCCCCCCCACTTTTATATTCTATTTGCCTTATCTCTAAGCCAATTTGGGACTTGGGTTTTTCCCAATACACTCCCTCACACCCAACACTTCTGGGCTTTGTGTGTGGATAATAATATGGTGGATGACCACTTAATGGATTTAGGATAAGTTCTGATACCATCTTAGAATATGTATCAGGGTCTAACTCAACTCCAAAAGTTAGTTCATAGGGTGAGGGTTGCCTCCCACATATATCTTCTATTGTGGCCTTATCTCTAGCAGATATGAGACTTGAGTTTTTCTCAACACCCTCCCCTCATGCTCAGCACTATTGGCCTTGATGCGTGGATGTCAACGCTCATCCCATGAGCTAGCTTTGAGGTTAAGTTAGACCCAAATGCACATTCTAAGATGGTATTAAAGTTTATCTTAGATCCATTAAATGGGCCACCCACCATATTATCTACGTGTCAAGCTCAAAAGTGTTGGGTGTGATGGGGTGTATTGGGAAAAATCCAATTCCCACATTGGCTAGAGATAAGACAAAGATAGAATATATAAGCGGGGGCAACCCTCACCTCACAAGCCAGCTTATGGGGTTGAGTTAGGCTCATACCCACATTCTAAGATGTCCAGAAGCATTGTACGAAACATTGATATGAATTATGAAAGTGTTAGAAATATGTCTTTAAAAATTTTGAAACTCCATTGGATGTTAAATTTCTTTCAATGATATCATAATATGAAAAAAAATGGATTCAAACTTTCTTAAACAGATAAAATATTTAATTTTGTTGAACTATACTAATTTTTTAAAGGAATCTATATTGTTTTAATAAACATTTGTGTGTGCATATACTGCACAATACATGTGTCATAGATTTTTAATGTCTTTTTGTCCCTTATATATCCATAGCAAATATTATAACTAAAGCTAGAATCGTTATGGCTTTATTTTTATTTATAATACAATTACTTGCTTTTGTAATTTGTGGTGACTAGCAAACTCATTGCATGAAAGTGAATTTTATGCTGTACTAATGATTATTTCCAAATATTTTGATCACCATGTGATATTCATTTTTCTTATTGTTTTTGCGAATACAGGGATTAATCACAGAAGGACGTAAAAATATTGATCCAGATGCCCTTCCTTTTGCAAGAAATTTGAAAGAAATGGATCGCCAAGGACTGAGGGAAGGAGCAAGCCTCGTGGAAGTGGTTCGTGAAAATATTGCTTTAGATGCTAATATGAATTATTAAAATCATGATATGGAATAAATTTAAATTCTAAAATGAATAATTGATTTAGCTATTACTTCAGTTTCCGATTTTCTAAGGACAAGTTCTTAGCATTTGAATATAAACTTGTCACAATTCATGACTCACCTTAGATGCCTGAAGATTGAAGAATAAAGAATTTGAGAACTTTGTTAGATTGCATATTAATATTTTACTAGGAATTACTAACTTCCAGCATGTTCCATCATGCCTCAAGCCTTTCTTTGTTTCGTCCTGTTTTCTAATGGCTTGTTTTTTTTTTTTTTTTTTTTTGATCGGCAAAGATAATATTATATATATGAATAAAGGATAACTACAAGTATGAAAACAAAAGTCCATGATATCAGATCCATAACTATGGCAGCCTAATACATGGAAGACATGAATTAAAATGCCATAGCAAGGATGAACAAAAAACCTCGAAACCAAGGTGAGAGAAAATTAAACCCTTCCCTGAGTACAAAAAATATCCCTAACGTTGCAAGACCAAACGAAAAAAGACATGTGAAAGCCTTTCTCCATGTTTTTAATCCACCACCAACAGAAAAAGAGAGCATCATCCAACAGCTTTTGGCTGTTGAAACTCCCGTTTTGGAAAATGATGCTGTTTCTGTGTCCCCATATAGCCCATGTCAAAGCAAGCCACCAGATCAGCCATCTCTGCGAACGTAGCCCAATATGGGAGTAAAAAGAATGTTGGCTGAAGTGTTCAATCGGATGTAGGGGTAGGGCGCTTCGAATAGATAACCAAGACAATGATTCCCACCAAAGTGGCCTAATTTTATCACAGCTGAAGAACAAATGGGCTGCATCCTCATTAGAAGACCTGCAAAAAGGACATGATGGGTCGTCGATACCCACATTCCTTCTGATTAGGTTCCACTTCGTAGGAAGTCTGTCCCCAAAAAGTCTCCAAGCAAAGCAAGACACTTTACTAGGGACTTTAATTTTCCATAATTCCTTGAAGACTTGACCTGCTGTTGACTGTTCCCTGCCAAGAAAATTGTATGCGGTTCTCACAGTGTATTTTCCAGGTATACCATCCTCCCAAAACCAAGAGTCTTGCTGCTGTGACCTAGAATCAAGTTGCTGGATATCCTCCATAAATTTAACAGCAGATGCCACCTCTCCTTCCATGAAAAATCTTCTCCACCTCAGCTGCCATTCCCACCCCTGCTGGACTGGTTTACCCATGTGACAGATGAGCTGTTGTTGTTGGAGGGATAGCTGGTACAGTCTTGGGTATTTGTCTCTCAAGCATAATCCATCATTCAACCACCCACCCTCCCAAAACAAGGTCCTTGAGCCACACCCAACCAGCCATTTCTTTCCACTAAACAGCCCCCTACTATCCACAGATGCACAACATATGGAGCTGAGATCCCTCCACCAAATAGATTCCAAACCAGACTGATAGGCACTGGACTAGGCAGAAAGAGAAGAAAGAATGGAAAGAATGAATTCTTTATTGAATGATACTCACAGTTACAATGTTAAGTGAATTCGAGGACACTCAGCCTCCCAAAACTCTCAGCTTACCAGCTACCTTACTCTCAGCCATTCCTTGCTATTTATAATATCTAACCCTTCCCCACTAACTAACTAACAGCAACAGAATATTAACTAACAGACAGTCCTAGATCCTATCAATACCCCCCCCCCCCCCCTTCAAGATGGACCTTGTCCCCAAGGTCTAGGTGAGAGGAAGACAACATGTATCTTCAGCCATGATCTCCTTCTACCTGCTGCCATTCTTTGTCAATTTTCTGGTCTGCACAGTTGGATTTCTGACCTTGATAGTCATGGCTATAGCTTCTGCCCAAGCTTCCCATAACTCTGTTTTTCTCTTCAATCTGTCTAGCCTTCATCATGGTGTCCATCAATGTTTTAGGTTCATGTAACCTAACCTCA
>PYAF01002043.1:270585-287678 GCA_007407185.1 Glycine tomentella
CTGAATCTTCTTGCTTCAAAGAAAGCAAAGCTTGAATTGGATTACCTAAATTGGAACTCTGAAATCTCTGCACCACTGCGTTCTTGAATTCTGCCCAAGATTGGTTCAAGCTCCATGACTCCCACCATTGGAACCAAGAAAGAGCTTCGTCCTCCATAGCCACCAGGATCGCTTCCATTTTCTCCTCCTCCCTCACTCCTTGCAGACGGAAATAACGTTCAATGCGTGCGACCCAGCGTACGGGATCGTTCCCCCCAAAAATCGGAAGCTCCATCTGCCGCCATTTACGCGACACAACTTCTCTTTCCTCACGCGTCCCAGCTTCTCCTTCCTCTTGGTTCTGGTTTCGCGCCTCCTTGGTCGGTATTTTCGCACCGACAGCCGGCGCTTCCATGGTCGCCGCTAGTTGCTGCAGGAGCTTCTCCATCGCGTCCAATCGGGTTTCCCTCGTGACCCGATTGGCTTCCAGCAACTGGCGGTCAGCTTCCCGGGCTTCTCGCGCCTCCTCCACCGCCCTCTCCAGTGCCTCCATACGCGCCTCCATCTTGTTATTGTTCTTTGCTGCCATTAACGACCTCACAGCCCCGGAACGGAGCTCTGATACCAGTGATAGGCACTGGACCAGGCAGAAAGAGAAGAAAGAATGGAAAGAATGAATTCTTTATTGAATGATACTCACAGTTACAATGTTGAGTGAATTCGAGGACACTCAGCCTCCCAAAACTCTCAGCTTACCAGCTACCTTACTCTCAGCCTTCCCTGCTATTTATAATATCTAACCCTTCCCCACTAACTAACTAACAGCAACAGAATATGAACTAACAGACAGTCCTAGATCCTATCACAGACCTTCTAGACACCTCCAAATTCCTCCATCCACCATATTTTGAAATCAGGACTTGTGCCCAAAGCTCATCCTGCTGATGGAATAAGTTCCAAGCCCATTTCCCAAGTAAAGCACTGTTGAAGCGGCTTAGATCTTTAATTCCCAGACCCCCACAATTAGTAGATTGACATATTACCTCCCAACTGACCCAAGCAATTTTCTTTTGATCTTCATTACCACCCCATAGAAAATTCCTTTGGACACTTATCAATCTATCAATAACCTTCCTTGGAGCCTTGAAAAAGGATAGGAGGAAGATGGGTAACGAGTTAAGGACAGATTTGATCAAAGTTACCCGCCCCCCAAAAGACAGGTGCTTATGTTTCCAGCTAGCCAGTTTGCCCTCACATTTGTTGATCAAAGGGGCCCATGTTGTAGCACGCCTAGGATTGGCGCCAATAGGAACACCCAAATATAGGAAAGGGAAAGCCATCTTCCTACAATTTAAATATGCAGCAGCACCATTAGCCCACTGTTCATTCCTGCCAAAAACCCCAAAACTACTCTTAGCAAAGTTAATTTTCAGACCCGAGACTAGCTCAAAGGTCCTTAGCATGACCTTGATGGATAATACATTATCCGCTGATGCATCTCCAAAGAAGATAGTATCATCAGCATATTGCAAGATGCTGATGTCAACCAGATTCTTCCCCCACCTTATAACCCTCAAAACGCTCCTTAAGTTGTGCTTCTCGCATCAAACCAGTGGGGCCCTCAGCTACAACGTTAAACAAGAGAGGGGCTAAAGGGTCTCCTTGTCTAAGCCCCCGCTGTGGGGTAAATTCCTCGGAAGCGCTCCCATTAACTAAAACAGAAATAGAATCTGAACTAAGGTAACCTCTTATCCACATAATCCACTTGGAATGAAAGCCCATGCGGGTCAGCATATAAAACAGAAAATCCCAGCTAACTGAGTCGTATGCCTTTTCATAATCCACCTTAAACACAAGACAGCTTCCATTAGTCTTTTTAGCCTCATCCACCACTTCATTCGCTATCAACACACTGTGTAATTCTGCAGTACCTCTTGTACTGTTTTTTCTATAATATATACACTTATCTTTGCTGATAAAAAAATATATTAATATTTATCAGCTACAGATGATATGCCTGAGAAATTCTTGTAGAAAAAGCTTGTATACATTTTCTTATAATATCTTTTTTGATATTTTTTTTCTTATTTTAATACTGTTAAGAGATTATGTAAATAGGGAAATATTGTCAATAGAGATATTATGAGCTGTATGTAATTATGGTAATCACTATCAGGGTAGCAGTTATTCCTTGTATTATGTCTCTTATTATGCATAACAGCTTTATGTAGTTATGTAAAAAGAGATATTATGAGCTATATGTAATTATGGTAATTAGGGTAATGTTATTCCTTGTATTTGTGTCTCGTATTATGAATTAGTCCTTCTGTTCTGTAATTCAAGAGACTTTCATTTAATCTCTTGATCCATTATATCCATCAATAATATTTTCTGTTCATAAACATGAGCCATCTCTCTCTTTCTTTGGTTTTTAATCCTAAACTCACAACTCCAAATATAAGTTTCTCTGGCTTCTCTTTGTTATACTTACACAAACATGCACACGCATGTAAGTTAAAACTTTTAATAACAACAATCAAGTTTTTCTTTTATGAATAAAATAATATGAAGAGACAAAATTTAATAATATTTTGGAATTTAGAATTGTGTATGATATAAATAAAAATTGATATAACTAAGCTCTTCAATCTATTAGTGAAATCCTATTGTTTCATAAGTTACAGTCCACTTTAGTTCTCTGAATTTTTCCAGTTTTAAGATGAGTAACTGATAGGAGCTCAGTGACCAAATGGAGCAAGCCTATTAAAATGAATTCACGTAGGCCCAAGTCCAATATGGCCTAACCGTGTGTGGCTGGTTTGGGTAGTGGAATGTTAGTGGAAGTTAGTTAGAGGAGAGAGAATAAGACTAGTATTTCTGTCATATGGGAGGGGTATGGAATTGTAAGTTCTACGCTGAATTTGGAAATAGAACTGGTAGCTTAGAGAGCCTTTCTAAAGCTTGGGGGAGCATTTGCTCTCATTTGGTTTATACTTATCCCTCTCTGCTTTTACTTCCTTTTTGTTACTGTTCTTCTTGATAGTTGATACTTGATACCTATCAGTAACTGCTTGCTTCATACAACCTTACTAAACTTTGGTAACAGGTCAAGCAAGTGAAGCCTGATGTTCTCCTAGGATTATCGGCTGTTGGAGGATTATTCTCAAAAGAGGTATATAGTCTGATGCTTTGATTTGATTATTCATTACACACTTATTTCATTAAGATTATTCAATTATGGGTATTTTTTATTATAAATACACAATTCATAATTATTAATTTTTAATATGGCTCAAAAATATTATTAAGGTATATTTGTTATTAATTATGAATATAGCTTTACATATGTAAATGCATATACCTTTATTATAAATGGGTATTTTTAATATGGCTTCTACTTGCAATTATGGGTATTTTTTTTTATTATAAATGCTCAAAAATAAAAAATACCCATAAGTAAAGGTATGTTCATAATTAATAATTTTAGAAGTCATAATTTTAAGTACAGCAAGGAAGGGAAGCTTATTATTTTTCTGAACACACATTGAAAAAAGAATATAAAACAAAACATAATGTTGGAAAGTAATTCACCAAAAAAAAAAAATGTTGGAAAGTTTCTTTAGTTGAGATCCTGCCTTAATTGCAAGCTATCAAAGTATTTATCAGTGTCATGGAAAGGGCTACTTATGGGGAGGCTGATAAAAAAAAATGAGTGAAATGTTGTAGAGTGCGGCCACTAGGACATCGTCTCTCAGCCTCTGTAAAATCTAGAAATGATCTTTTGGTTGTAAATTTATGAACCCCATCCCCCCAGGAAAAAAAACTGAATGAAAATTCAAGTGAAAATTTGCATCCTTTATGCTTTCATAGACATAATTTTTTTTGGTAAATTTCTTTCTTCAATATACTGTTGATGGCATCCTATCCTCCAGGTACTAGAGGCCCTCAAGGGTTCAACATCAACAAGACCAGCCATATTTGCTATGTCAAATCCAACAAAGAATGGTATGTATTTTTTTCCCTTTTTCTAAATTGGTATGTGCTGTGGCAGTGGAAAACATGGATTTGTAATATTTTGTATGCCACCTCCCTCATTTTTTGGCAGCTGAATGCACCGCTGAAGAAGCATTCTCCATTTTGGGTGACAACATTATTTTTGCAAGTGGAAGTCCATTCAGTAATGTGGATCTTGGTACAAGTTTATGAATTCCCTCCAGACTAATATTTGTATATTAAATGTTTATAATCTAGTGATGGTGGCATGAAATTGAAAGGTGATAATGTAACTCTATTGATTATTGCTTGCTGGAAACTTACGAACCATGATGATTGTCTACAAACTCATTGGATATGTGAAGACTAGTATCCCTACTATTATTAAGAGAACAGTATCCTTACTTTCTTATTTGAATAGTTGAGAATCCAAATTCCATATCGGTGCACACTCAAATTGTTTGTTAATGTTTGTTCTATATGGAATCTTTTTCATTTTGAATTACACATATATTTTGTTTTATTAACTATATTATAAATTAAGATTCATCTGTTCTAGTTCAGAAAAAAACACGCCTATTTTTGTACCTTACCCAGCCCCTGCTTCTAATACCTTGAGAACAAGTGGAGGAAATATGCTCTAGAATCTAGAGTAGGCAACTGGCAATCTCCATCTATAGAAAGAGGTGACTTGCAAATTTCAATTTTCTGTAGAGTGAGATGAGTTTCCTGGAATATGGAAGCAATCTGCATCCTTGTATAATGCATTAATAGTCTGTTAGGATACAATTGCAAGGTATGGGACTCGAGTCCCATATTGGAATTATGAGATTCTTGTGTGGGCTTTATAAGGTCTTTGATTCTCCAATTACAACAGCTAGCTTTTGTGGTGTGGTTCTCCCAAGCTTCTTATGAATTGGTATTAGAGCTTTCCTGATAGGACTGGGAGTGTGGGCCTAGACATAGGAGGAAGGCCCAAGATTTGGAGAGTGTATGTTAGGAGAAAAAGGGGTGTGAAAATAGAATAAGAGATGGTGAGGTGGCAAAGGATGTAACTGATTTGCCAAAGATGTGAAGCGGGTAAGGAGTATTTAGGGAATGTTGGAGAGAAAGTGAGGGTATCTTTTGATCTGTGAATAGTGTTATGGACAGAGGGCATTAGCCTCTCTGTAGGTTTTAGGGTTTGAGAAAGGGAGAAGAAAGGTTGAATATTATTGATTCAGAATGAATAGTTACTATTACAACAGATTCTGTTTCTCTATTTATAGAGAAAACAGAATAACAGAATTATAACTCTTAACAGTTCTAACAAACTCTAACTGAACCACTAACAGTTCTAACTAACTGACAGAATTAACAAACTCTAACTGCACCACAAGTAAAACTTAATACACTAATACCTCCCCTCAAACTCAATGGGGTTGAGAATCAGAAATGGACTCAACTGCATTGAGTTTGGACCTAAGAAAAAGAAACCGAGTTGGTGATAGAGGCTTAATGAGGGCATCAGCCCATTGATCTATAGCAGGAATATGATACATTTTGAACTCTTCAGCTAAGACTTTCTCCCTGACAAAAAAGATGTCAATTTCCATGTGCTTAGTTCGGGAATGAAGAACCGGATTGAGTAATAGCTACTGCACTTTGGTTGTCACAGTAAATCTCGGGGGTCTGAAAAGGAACAAATAACTCTGTTAAAAGGGTTTGAATCCATGTGACTTCAGTTGTGGCTTGAGCCAAGCTCCTATATTCAGCTTTAGTGGAAGATCTAGCCACAATTTGTTGTTTCTTGGACCACCATGAGACCAAATTAGGACCAAAATAAATCACTGCACCAGAGGTAGACCTTCGATCATCCGGATCCGAGGCCCAATCAGCATCACACAGGCCTTTGATAGTAAAAGGCTGAGAGGAAGAAGCAACCTTGAAATGCAGACCATGATGAATAGAGCCTTTGAGGTACCTTAGAATGCGTTTAACAGCTTTCCAGTGAGAGTCCATAGGATTAGCCATGACTTGACAGACCTTGTTCACAGCATAGCTTAACTCAGGCCTTGTAATGGTTGTGTATTGAAGAGCACCAACAACAGACCTATAGAGAGATGGATCACTGAATAAATCCGAGCCAGCTTGGGTTAACTTGCAATTAGCAGTCATAGGGGAACAAATAGACTGAGCTTCTGCCATTTTGGTTTTCTGAAGCAAATCTCTGATATATTTGCTTTGAGTCAGTTGAATAGTCCCATCAGCCACTGATTTGATTTCTATACCAAGAAAACAGTCAAGTTTTCCCAATTGTTTAAGAGAAAAATTGGAACGCAGCTTGGTGGTGAGTTGCGGAATTATAACATTGGAGGTATCAGTAATAATAATATCATCTATATAAAACAAGAATGTAGATAATGTGACCTTTTCTTTTTTGCAGTAATTACAGAACTTTTTAGGACAGTGGGAAGCAAAATGTCCATGGCCTTTGCAGCAAAAACATTGGACAGTACTCATGTCTCGACCTCGAGGTCTACTTTGAACTGCATACGCCACAGGAAGGGAGGCAGATTTCTGTTGTTCCATGTTTGTCTGAGTAAGGAGACGTTCTTCACGAAGCAGCTAATTTAGGCATTCATCCAAGGAGGGGACAGTAGCCCTGTTCATTAGGTTGGTCTGAATGCCCTCAAAATCTGATTTCAATTTCATAAGAAATTGATCTCATTTTGTGGTGTCATGAACGTTTTGGATTGCAATTTGTGCTTCAGTTGACAAATCTTTGTAGACAATGTCAGTATATTCAGACCAAAGATTCATGAAATGAGAATAGAATTCAGAAATTGAGAGACTATCCTGTTGAAAAATGGAAATTTCATGTTCAAGCTGGAACCTACGAACAGTATTGTTCTGGTTATAAAATTTTTTCAGGTAGTCCCACATCTTTGCTGCCGTGGTGAAGGGTCTGCGATTGAGGACAATATTAGGCTCAACAGAGCCTATGATCCAAGTCATGACCTGTGCGTCTTTGACCTCACATTTGGCATGTGCCTCCTTGTGTGTAGTTTTGTTAGGAGCAAAATCAGTTCCATCAACATGACCCCAAAGCTCTTTGCCTTTGACAAAGATTTGGAACTGGATTGCCCAGGTGGAGTAGTTCTTTCCATTAAGACGAACAAAGAAGACTTCATATTTTTCAGTAGTCATGATGCTAAGAAAAAACAAGAAATTGGAGAAATCGTGAACAGTACCACAATCTCAGAGACTGGGAGCACAACGAAGAAAAAAAAAAAAACTAGGTTGGGATCGAAACCTAGACTGATACCATGTTAAACTCAGACAAATTGGGATCAAAAGTGTCTATTCCCCTTTGCAGAATTCGCCTTTAAATCATATGATACAATGTGATTTCTAACCTTGAAGTTTGCTAAAAAGCTAAAATGGTAACTACAGCTAGGCCAACTAATTAAGGATATAATTACACAATTACAACTATAGAATCATGCAAGATATGCTGATTTAAAGGGCCAACAAATCTGCACGAATAATGCCAAATAATCTGCCTATCAATTCTATTGACAGAGTTCTGTTTGAAGTATCCTAGCTTCCGCACGTGTTTGCTTTTGAAAATACTCATGGATCTGCTCCCAAAGCTGATATGAATGAACAGATCCGATTATGCAAGATAGGATTGAAACTGAAAGAGTCGATTGGAGACACAACAAGAGGATCTGATTATCAGATTCTGATCTTGTTTCCAATCGGAGTATGCTGGATTTTCATTTCCAGCTTCACAATCTGCCTCTGTGAGAAAGCACATCGGGATCTAAGGATTTGCCACAAAATGCTGAAGTTTATGAGCCTTGATGACAGGTTCTACCTGTTGCCTCCATAGCAGGAAGTTAGAATCATCTAATTTCTGAGAAATCGGATGAAAAGAAGGAGTAGCGGAAGAGGAATTTTGATTTGTTGCCATGGATAGACTTCAAACTCTTGATACCATTTTAGAGTTTGAGAAAGGGAGAAAAAAGGTTGAATATTATTGATTTAGAATGAATTGTTACTATTACAACAGATTCTGTTTCTCTATTTATAGAGAAAACAGAATAACAGAATTATAACTCTAACAGTTCTAACAAACTCTAACTGAACCACTAACAGTTCTAACAGAATTAACAAACTCTAACTGCACCACAAAGTAAAACTTACTTAATACACTAATAGTAGGAGCCAGCTCTACGGCAGTTGGATTGATTTCCTTCAGTATTATCTTCCTGTTATTGCATAATACAAACATTCCCTGATTTGCACTGTGATAGTTCCCTTTACTTTCCAGTCCACCATGTCTATTAGTTGCAAATGAGAGGAGCAGGTGGTGATTGTGACATTGCAGTGTTCACCTTGAAGTAGTCAAAGTGGTAATGTAGCTTGAGTGGTGATGATGTTGACATTGCAGTGTACACCCTGGGCTAGTCCAATTATAAGGCACGGGACTCGAGTCTGACATTGAAAGTATGGATCCCAGTGTGGGATTTATTGCGTTTTGAGCTCTCCAACTCCCAAAGTTCTTATCTTAATCACAAAATGATTATTGTCCGTTCAATTTGTGTCATTCTTAATTTTCCAAATTATTTTGGCTGATGTCTTTTGTTTGTTGTCTTCATCCATGAAAGATATTCAATCATTGGTGTTGCAAAATTTAACATCAACTATTGTCTTTTTGCTCACATGCATTCCATGTGCCACTGCCCACTGCTTCAAGTACCTAATGATAGATACCATTAAGGGAGATATAAGGTTGGTTGAGTGGTTAAGAAAAAAGTGAAGACGGGAAGGAAGGGTGGGAGGGAGAGGTCGTGGGTTCGAATCCCTCCACTACCAAAAACAACTAACATTGGCCGATAAAAAGAAAAAAAAGAAAGAAAGATAGGTCATTAAGGTATAAAATGGGGAAAGAACATTTATGCCTCTACTTATTCCGGTCTCTTGCAAATAAGAAAGAATTTGTCTGAATGAATGCTTTACCCTTCAGATTCTGAATATAGTGTGTTTCTTTGGGTATAAATCAAGCCTTGTACTTCATTTAAACTTGTTAAAATAGATATATGTTCTACAATGTGCGTGAAGTATATAAATCTTCTTTACATTGGTAATGTACTAGTTTGGTACAAAAAAAAACTTTTATTATCCTTTTTCTCTGTCTCAATTAAGGGGAACTTACAACTGCAATTTCCTTTAATTTATGCAGGAAATGGTCATATTGGCCACTGCAACCAGGGAAACAACATGTACCTTTTTCCAGGGTTAGTTGGCAGTTTCATACTTTATTTTATAGTATACATTTTTTTTTTTAAATATATCTTTTTGTTCCAGCATTGGTCTCGGAACTCTTCTTTCAGGTGCTAGGATCATCTCTGATGGCATGCTGCAGGCTGCGGCTGAGCGGTATATTTCACTAGATTTATTAATTTCTGAAAATACTGCTATGAAGAATTACTTAAAAGCCAAAATAGGCTTTAAGCTGGAAAGTGTCAAATAAATTTTGTCTGTCTACTAGTTAAATATGAAGTTACTTGAAGCATCTTTCGAGAACTATTCAAAAACTGGTGAAGGCACGTGAATGGTTTTTATATTTCTAACATGCCTGGTTCCACTCATGCAAACTTATATTTTGAAGCACCATACCAATAGGGTATATCCCCTTCTTTGAGTGACAAAGAAAAATAAAGCAGATGATGCATATGCATAATTTGTTGGTACCGAACAATCACAGAAAAAATAACACACAGTGCTTACCCTGGTTCACCCAATGTGGGCTATGTCCAGCTTTTTTCTATATTCTTCTCCACACTCGTTACAATGCACTTAGATTACAAGGAAATATATAGGCTTAGAAACTGTAAGCACCGTAGCTATTTATGGACCCAAGCCCAAACTATAAATAATAAACCCCAGGCCTACAACAGTATCAGGCCTCAAAAAGCTCCGAGGGCGCTGCCCCCTGTACCCCCACCAGGGCGGCTCCCCCGAGCCCGCCTGCGAGCGGCTTATCTTCTGAATGCAAAGTATGAGCCATACCTAGCATAATTTGTCTTTTGAGGCATGACCAGATTAAATTTGAGATTTAAATGATTACTTTTTCAAGCTTGAGCATTATGTTAGACATGATGATTTAGGCTTCATAACATTTTCTGCGTCATTCATCCCGAAATGCTGCTGTCTTTCCTTGGTTTTGAATTTTTTTTTTTTTTTTGTCTGTCTTATCATTGGAAACTGAAGTCTGGCTACATACATGAGTGAAGAGGAGGTACTCAAAGGGATTATTTTCCCTTCAACATCCAGGTATAAATGAGCCTTTTCTTTGCTGTGTGTAGGCTATCGGAGATTGTTTTAAAGGAGTAGCTTCTTTCTCAAAACTAATACATATTTGCAGAATTCGAGATATTACAAAGCAGGTAGCCGCAGCTGTTATAAAAGAAGCAGTGGAGGAGGACCTAGCTGAAGGATATCATGGAATGGATGCTCGGGAGCTGCAGAAACTTAGCGAGGCAAGTTGTTTGCTTGAGAATATTTAACATTTTTGCATGCCTGTCCTAATCATTATAAGCGTAGTTTATTCAAATGCATCTTTGGAATATCATCTTTCTCATCATATTTGTTTTATACTTTCAAATGCATGTTCCCTTACCATAGGGTGAATTGAACTGAAAGTTTTGTATGCCTGTCCTAATCATTATAAGTAGTTCATTCTCATTTAACATCAAATGAAATTATTTATTGTTGATAATCAGAAATATTAAATGTATAGATTTATTAGGGTCTGATTTATAGGAAACATATTTGTTTTAGAGGAAACTGAATATCCTCTCATTATCAGTATTTATTGTAATAACCACTATTTAATAGAGCATCCGCTGTATACTCTGATACATGATTTTCACACAAATATCCCTCAGTTTTATCCTATTTTACATTTGTATACCAAAATTCAAAAACTTCAAAGTTATTGATACTTCTTTATCGGAGTTGCAGGATGAAATCGCGGAATATGTGCAGAATAACATGTGGAGTCCAGAGTACCCTACATTAGTTTACAAGAAAGAATGAGTAACCTGCAGGGTTGATAACTACAATTTCCCTCTCGATGCATGTTTGGTTCGATCAGGTTGTTCACAGAATACTGTTTACAGGATATGATTTAAATTCTGAAACATTATCTCATAGCATATTTCTAAAAGTCTAGCAAACTTGTATTTTTATGTACATGATGCTTCTTTTAAATAAAAATGAAAAGCCAAGATTAGTTTTTAATTTACTTTTATTTCTGTAGTGTTGTACTTCTGTATTACTTAGGCGCGAAGGTTTTTTCATTTTTGATGGAAAGACTTTGGATTTCATTCAAAAAAGGAGGAGTTATTTACATCCAAAAAGAGGAGACCATTCACCTAAGTGACTGTTTGATAACTTATTCGTAGTGATTTGTATTTAAAGTCTTTTATTTCAAAGAATGTTACTTTTTTTTTTTTTTACAGATAAAGGAATGTTACTGTATTCTTAGGAATCACAGTTCTAAAAAATATTATAATCAGGAATGTTATTCCTTTGAAAATTTAAAAATGTTTAGCTAGATTTTAAAATTTCTAGGAACATTTTTAAAATAATTGAAATAAAATATAAGAATTGGAATGGAAATTTTAATTAGGTTAGAAAATAACTTCTTACATTCTCATGATTATCATGGGAACAGAAATAAAGTAAATCATGTTTTTTTAAGGAAGAAAATTAAATAATGCTAAATACTACTTTCCTGAAAATGAACAATAGTCAAAATTATTTTTTTCAAACTCAATAAATATAGGAATATTACTTCTTTTCAAGTTCACATTTATAAGTGTTTTAAATGATGAAATCTGTTAATGGGAAGGGTCGGGCTGTTCCTTTTGACCGCTCTAATCATAAGGGGTTTACTAAATACACTATATAAATTTCTAATACATTATATGTGAATAGTGTACTTTCGAAAATGCCCTTCACAGTTTGCTTCGTACGGATTGATGAATCCGTATGAACCTTACGGATTGGACAATCCGTATGGTCCATACGGATTACTCAATCCGTAAGTTTTTTTTTTTTTAAGTTAAAATATTTTTTTAAATAATTTAAATTAATGACACATGTAAGTCTCAAACCTGACCTTCAGGTTATTAATATGACACTCAAATCAACTGAGCTAATAAGTCAATTATGCTAAAAATAATTAATATATATTTAATACACATATAAGTTTACATAATAAATTATTTTAAGAATATTAAAGTAATAGCATGAGAATAACTCAATAATCAAAATAAAATCCAAATTAAATTAATTATATATAACTCATTAATTTATAAAATTAAAATAAAAGAGAATCCTATTTGATAGGATCATAACTAACAATTATCTTAATTGATAAAATGAAACTAATCTACCTAATTAATAAAATAAGAATTTGAAATAAGAAAAGATAAAGAAATTAGATAAACTAAACAATTAAAGATTTAGATATGTGTATTAAATATGCATTAAAAAATTTAATGTTATATGTATCAACATTAGTTATTTTTTAACATAATTAACTTATTAGCTTAGTTGGTTAGATCATATTATTAATAACCTAAAGGTCACAGGTTCGAGACTTACAAGTGTCATTATTTTAAATTAACGGATTAGCGAATCCGTAAGGTTCTTAAGGATTCGTCAATCCGTACGAAGCAAACTGCGAAGGGTATTTTTGGAAGTACATTGTTCACATATAATATATTAAAAATTTATATAGTGTATTTAGTAAACTCCTAACCATAATATGCAGCAAAAACCAATATTATTGGTGGAAAATAAACATAAGAATAAGAACAAGAATGGGGGGTCTGAAATCAAAACCCATTGGAAAGAACATCAACGAAATGTGTAACTATTTATGATAAGCATAAAAAATAAAGCTAGGTACATAGGGATGGCAAACGGGTTGGCCCGTATGCCTGCAAAAAATGCGAGGTGGGTTGGCCCGGCCCGCTTTTGCAAAGTGGGTTGGAAATGCTAGTCTGTCCCGCTTTAATGCAGGCCAGCCCGCCTAAAAAATTAAAAAAAAAGTTAATTTTAAAAAGAAATACAAAAAAATTATTAAAAATACAAATATGATAATTAAAAAGTACAAATTTAAATAAAAGTAAATAATTTAAAATTAATGTTAAATAAATGATTTCATATGATAATTCACAAAATTACACCATTTGCAAATGGAATTTACGGATATAAACTGTCCAAAGTGTAATATGTTAGTAATGAAAGACTATTTGAAAGTATCATTATCATAAATATTTTAATATTATAACTTAAAAGTTAATTATGAGAGTGCAAAAGAGTATAAATTTAAAGAACATACCTATTTCAAAATATGTTAAATATATCTATTTAATTTTAATATTTAATATTTAAATAATATTGGTCCACGGACTGGCCCGTCCTGCTTTTGATTTGCGGACTGATATTATCAACCCAACCCACATTTTTTTGCGGATTAAGTGGGCTGGCCCGACAGGCTAGACCCATGTTGCCAACCCTATAAGTACATCACTCCACCAAGAAATGCCAAGATTAGCTAATCCATCAGCACAAAGAATTGTCCTCTCTAAAGATATGGGAAATAGCAAAATGTAAAGACTTTGTAATAGTAATGCAATTACGCCATCGGGTGCAACTTTGCGAAGGATCAATTTCAGGTTTGCGAAAATAATAATAACCATACTACAATCACAATCAAGTCAAATTCTATTCCATCCTCAATCCTTTGTAGTTTTGATAGCAACGATGATAGTCATGACTTTAGCTTTAGTTTCATTCGTACTTGTATTTTAAATTTGTAATGGTTTACTTCTGAATTTGTATGGCCTTGGAATGCCTAGATGTTTATTTAGTTTATATTTGTTTATGACATTTGAGAAAACAAGAGTATGTGATGTCTTTTATCTTACGAGAAAGTTATGTTTAAATTTTTTTCTTTAAATCCATCATGTCTATTAATAAAGATAATTGTATTTGACTTAAAGGGTGTCCCAAACACATTTATCAAAACAACAAAATATCAAGTTCAAAATACTTGCACAATAAATTCTCTTTGTGCATTGCACAAGTAAAACTCTAATATATATAATTTTATATTTTTCTAAAAACTGTCTAGCTTGTCAGTGTCGACTGTTGGGTGCTGGACAGTAGAAAACTGTTTATTTTTTCACTTTTTTCTTATAAAAAATTCTCAATCTGATTTTTTTAAAATTTGTGCAATAGCACGGGTTTACACTTAGTTTATATTAAAAGGATATAAAAGAAGTATCCGTGATACACTTTTAAAATTTGTTTTAGAAAATTATGAAATCAAAAGCGGAGTTCATTATCCTAATGTAGTCTATCATTTACAAAGTAAAAAGATGTAACCAGAAATAAAAATAAATTAAGTTATAGACTTAGTATAATGAGAAACCAAAATAAGTTAACTCGGGTGAATAGTAATTTGAACTTATCCCTATGCTTTCTGGAGGAAAACACTAATTTAATTTTGAAATCGGTATTTTTGGTTAATTTTGTCTTTGAAGTTGTAAAAGACATTGATTTGGTCCCTCAAAATGGCCAATTGGCACACTACCTATCAATTTGGTCATTCCTTAAAAAAAAAAAAAATCTATTTTGTCATTGAAATTATAAAAAAAAAAATTTACATTCTTACTAACTTTAAGTGTTATTAACTTTGGCCTACGCCGGTCAATTTGGCATCCCACATTAGAGTGTATCAAGGACTACATCAGTGGCGAGTCCTCAAACCTATTTAGGTAGTGTCAAATTTTAAGTATTGTTAAATTTTATTTTTAGGTATATCAAATTTTATTTTTAATTCTAATTAATTATATAAGTATATATAATTATTAAAAAATAATTTTCTCCACTAAATAACTGTAAATTTTATTTTTTAGATAGTACAATGGTTATCGTTGGCCACAATATTGCTCTGCCACTGGACTACATTAATTAAATCAAAAGTTTGGACTTAGGAAGAATATTAAAAAGTAAAAGCTAGGAATGAAATAAACTAATTAATGATTGTTAAGATTAAATTTACGTTTTTATAATATTAGAAACAAATTAATTAGTGATGACAATTTTAAGTAATAAATTTATAGTTTTTGTTAATGTAACAAGAAGTTTATTCACAAATTTGAATTAATACTTTATAAGGAAATTAAGTTCACTGTTAGCTTTATAAGAAAAGTAAGGAGATTATCAATGGTACTCTAATATCCTTTTCGTGTGCCTTTATAGAATATCTTAAATGCTTTCACTTCTCTGTTGATTTTTTCAGTATCATCATGGTTAAGCTTCATTGTTCTCCTTTTTTTTATATACCAAAATATTTCTTGCTTGGAAGCAAAGTTTAGATTTTAGTTAACACTTCATAACCTGACTGGCCGTGATAGAAAGCTTGGTGAGCACTAAACCAAAGCCAACAACCAACATGTTCCACTAACCCAAGGCAGGTCAACGTGGGGTAAACGAAATGTTATTATTACAAACATAACATAAAAGTGACCTGGTAACATTCTTGGGATTTAAAGGTACTTTAATTTTAATTAAAAATTGAGGGGTTTTTCTTCATACACTATACAAACTTCTTCATACACTATATTATAATAGTGAAATACCAAAAATAACCTTTTATTTTTTTAATAAGCTTTTTGAATTTTCGAACAGTTGCACGGTTGGTTTTCATTTCTGCTTGTGTGCCTGTTTGGTCTTCTTCTTTGTTGAGTAGCTGTCTTTGGTGGCATTGGTGGTGCGAGTTGGTCGTGATAGGTGATCGTCGGAGCTGCAACAGGTCGCGCCGTTCGTGGTGATTGCTAGTGCGTGAAGGTGAGCACTGCTACTGAGAGGTCGTTCATGGGGACGGGATGGACTGAAGGTCCATACGGATTACACAATATTTATGGAACTTACGGATTGGCTAATCCGTGAGGTTCATACGGATTACCCAATCTATATGGACCTTACGGATTGTGTAATCCGTATGGAGCATTTTTATGGAATTTATGCAAATTTAACTTTAAATAATGATTTTAAATATATAAAATGTTGATAATTAAATTAAAAATTGGAATATGTAGCATGTGATATGATTAGTTATTTTAGCTGTCATTAGTGATTTTAGTACATATTAAAATAGAATTGCAGATTATGAATGTTTATCTGAATTTTAGATTTCAATTATTTTACTCTTTATTTATAAACTAAGTCAATATGCCATATGCATATAAGGAGGATAGTATGGTTATTCCATCATTGTCTGAGCACCCTCAATACCCACCACTCCGATAATCAAAAACCAAAATGCCTAACTAGACCCCAAAAATATGTACATATATCACAAACCACACATCACATGAGCAACACAAAAATGTGATTGTATAGAGTTCCTTGATGTAACACCCCCAAATTTGTGGAACCACAGTCAATTACTAATGTAAAATGTTAATTAGAAACAATACAAAAATTTAGGGAAAATGACGAAAATGCCCTTGGACACTTTGAAAATGACCAAAATGCCCCTAGGTATTTTAACAAGATATTTTAAGGAGGAAATTTCATAAATATCCTGGGATGTTTTAGAAATTACAAGAACACCTTGAGGATGACAATTGCGGAGATACCCTGAACATTTGTTAGAAATGACGATTATACCCCTAGGGTGAATGGTGAAATTACCAAAATACCCTTTAGGTCAAAAAATGACCAGATGGCTTTAGAAATTTGTGGAAGTCTGAGTATTGGATAAAATACTTTTAGATAACAAATTATCTACATGGTTGGTGGCAGAGCCCCATAAATAGTAATTTCTAGGAATTTTGGAAAATAATTTGAAAAGAGCTTAATATAGACTAACTCAGGTATCAGAAAATTATAAGAAAAGTATGGACATAATCTACAGAATTTTCTCTTAATTGTGGGAGGAATAAGTGTTCTAAATAAATTGGTTTAGTAATTTTAATCATTCAAGGCAAAATGGACCAATAGGAAATTAGAATCTAGCTATTATAGGTAACAAAGGAAAGTTG
>PYAF01002043.1:287778-297891 GCA_007407185.1 Glycine tomentella
GGAGGGAGGTTTCACTAGAGTGGGTGGAACTATTTTGACTATGGTACCATGTAAAACCCTCAGAGTGGAGGGATGTTCCACTAGAGTGGGTGGACTATCTGAAAGCTGGGATCTCAGTCATGCATCATATTAAAAAGATGAGCATGCATCTCATGCATTGCTTGATGAGTATGTTGTATATCTGTGTGTTGTATAAACGATATGATTTGAACTATGTGCTGTGTAGATGGTGTGATTTAATCTGAGGGTGAATCATACGTGTATATTATTTTATAAATGTTATTATAACCATCTAGGTATATATTCTTTTATATAAGCTTTTATTCAAACTCTGTTTATCATAAACTTACCCTATGTTTGTGTCTATGCTTGACACCTGTGATGACCCCAATGTGTTTGGGCGAGCAGGAAAACAGTGGAGCATAAGCTGTGGATGATATTGAAGAAGGTGTGATGAGGAAGCTTGATTAATTGAATTTTGTGTTTTGTGTTTACTTTGTGGATATGTATTTTGCATTAAAATTTAAAAGTCGGTATATTATTTTGGACATATTATTGGGCCTGTAATATGGACTATGTTATCCTCTAATTTATTGATGGATTTTATTATAATTAAACCGTGGAGAGAGAATTCGTTCATGATAATAAACGACTAATAGAATTTGCAAGCAAAGCGAAAAGAATTTTTAAAAGCGAAAAGAATTTTTATGAAATTTATAACTAAGATAATTCTAATACAAAGTGGACATGAGATTTCATCTAAAATCAATCAAGCACGAGAGAGCAAAGAGAGGCGTTACACTTGAAGCCCCATATCATTTGAAAAAAGTGGCCAAACATACCAGTTTCCTTCCCTTGAGAGATCCACTGTCCAATCACCACTACATAGACTATCACTAAGTGCCTCCAACCAAAAAAAATTTATGTTTCCACCATGCATGCAATACATAGGGAAGATCCCAAAATTGGCTTCAATATCCAACCACACTCCAAGACTGACTTTCACCATAAATGCTATAGAAACACCATACATCACCCTCCTATGTCTTAATAAATGCTAATCCACTATGAAAACTCCATTATGCAATGCATCAATGTACTAACCAGCCTTAGGAAAAACATTGTTTCTAACCAACGTTGCCTCTGCATGTTCTTGTGACAATAGCTTCAACCTCCCACAAAGATGCTTAACACCAATAAAATGTTCACACACTATAGCCATAATATATCCTCACTAACCCAGCTAGCCATCAACCAGTCCCAAGACATTGGCTCTTAAATACAAAGACAGAAATTCAATAACCATTGTGAAAAGAATGCACCAAAACAAGGTTCAAATCCTTTAATCCAAGACCAAGTATGGAACAAAATCTGTTGAATGAGAGTATCCTTGTGTATATGCTTATTTTTGGAAAACTGCACACCAAATGTATCTCCACCTAGAGTTTGTTTTGGATTTTCTATTATACAGCACATGTTAGAAAAAATTAGTTTATGCTAAGAAAGGAAAGGTTGAGCAAATAGATGTTAGATAGGAAAAATTCAACACACTATCCGAGACCTTGCAAGTAGAAAGGATGTGGTTCATGTATTCCTCCACCTCCCTACAAAATGCAAAAAGAGATCTTCCATGTTTCACCATAATATTTTTACACATCAAACTATCAATTGTTGCTAATCTATTTATCATTACCCTCTAAAGGAAAAAGTTGACTTTAGGTGGTAATTTAATATTCCAAATGCAATTGATACAAATTATGGTGAAAACAAGAGGTTTGCGCCCAGGTTTGGGGAGACTTGGAGAACGAGTATTTCCAGGGGATAATGATGATAATGCAGAGGAAGGCAATCAACGTCGTAGACCTATCACTTTTGCATGAAGATGACGGACAGTTGGTCCTGTTGCTGAGGAACCAGTTGTTCATGAAGAACATGTGGAGCCTAATATTCATGTGATGGATGACGTTGGTATTGAGTCAGAAGCTTTTCCAAGTGGCCCGGAAGAGTGTTCAATTCTGAAGGACTATGTTAACCACATGGCGCTTAGAGTTTGGGTTGGAGAGGTAATTTTATGTTTAATTAGATACAAATGAAGGTATATTTGAAAATGTAATGTCCTTTGAAAATAACTTACCTGCAGGGACGTCCTGAGTTAAAAGTGGCTTTGCACGGACGTAAAGTAGCCAAATTTGGTCCCCCCGACACCTGAGATTGAAGGATTAGTCGTTGCTACTGGGTTAAGCTCGTTGATTTCATGCTCGGTCGAGACCGGAGACAGAGGATTGTTATCTACATTTGTCGAAAGATGCCACCCAGAGACCAGCAGCTTCCACTTGCCCATCGGAGAAGTTACCATTACTTTGGATGATATTGCATCATTGTTGCATCTCCGAATCATGGGAGCCTTCCAGACGTATGATGTACTTGACGTGGGGGAGGCAATTACATTACTGGTTGAGTTGCTGGACGCGACAATTGAGGATGCTGAAGCTGAGCCTAAACAATGCCACGGGGCATATGTTCGACTGTCGTGGCTTCGAGAATTATATGTTGAGAAGTTTGCTGCAAGGCAGTGGGTTTTAGCAGTTATAGCTTATTTGCTGCATTTGGTAGGTTGCACAATATTTGCGAACAAGAGTGTCACACACATTAGTGTGGTATTCTTAGACCCATTTCGCAATCTGGACGAATCGGCAGGTTATTGTTGGGGTGCAACGACACTAGTCCACATATACCAAAATTTAAACTATGCATATAAGCATCACGAGAAATACCTTGCTGGATATATTTCATTGCTACAGGTAATTACAATACATCATTTAAGTAATTAATGTTAAGACATTTGATGTAAATGATTTTGTCTTTACATAATGATTGTTGTTTTAATTAGTTGCTTATATCATATTGCAGTGCTGGATCTATGAACATTTCCCAACCATTGGAAGTGTCATAACAGATGCACAGTACGATGAGAGGTTACCCCGTGCATGTCGATGGAAAGCGACGAAGTCTTTACCAGTTACAACCTATCGTAGGCGGTTAGATAGGTTGATGGTGGACGACATTTGCTGGATGCCATACGGGGAGCACCAATGCCACAGGGACTTCAAGATCATATATTTGTTTTCTGGGTACCTTAGATGGGGACCAAACATGGTAAGACATTTACCCGAGCAAGTCATTAGACAATTTGGGTATGTTCAACAAATACATTAAGAACTTTTTTTAAATCTTTTTAACTGGTCAGTCATTTAAGAACTTTAACTTATTCCAAAATCAAATAAATACCTCAGACATATTAAGGCTGCAGAACAATCAACTGAATAATTCACATTTTCAAACGCATCAGTTTTATCTTCAATGTCTCCATCCATATTAATTTCTTTAGACATGATACTGTCATACATCTAGTCGTCGTTGTCCATCTTAAAAAAAAAATATACATTGACAAAACATACGCATAATATAAATATTTAACAACATTAAAGTCATAAATTCATAGCAAATGCAACACCAATTACATTAACTAATGATAAAATTTACAATTAAAACATTCAATTTTCAAAAATATAATATTCAAGATAATCGAAATAAATCATAACATAGCTAAGTATCCAATTTATCCATACTAAACATCCATTATAAGCCTTTTTAATTTTTTTAACATAATTATTTAGAAACAAACATTGTATATCCATATGGTCTATATGGATCAGCTGATCCATATGGTCCATACGGATCACCTAATCCATATGGAATAACATACCTGAGCTGAAAAAGCGAACCAACCACCACCAACGACCAGCAGCCCTTAGCCACCACCAGCTTCACTCCGACGAAGGCAAACACTAATCTTCACTACCACCAACCACAAGTGCACAACCAATAACTCTACAACCACCAAAATAAAGCAAAATAGCAAGTGTATGAAGAGAGGTATCTTGGAAGTGTCATAGAGTTAAAAGCTGCTGATAGGAGTATTTTGACCATTTTAAATTTTATATAGTGTATGAAGAAATATGTATAGTGTATGAAGAAAACCCCAAAATTGAGTTTAATTTGAAATTCACGAATTGAATGCGATTTAAAATTGATGAAATATTTCTTTAATTGAGTACTATTTAATCTCTTTCATGTAATAAATACTTGTTGTTTTTTTATCATTTAGAAAAATAAAACAACAAATGCATTCTAACACAAAATTCCTACCACATCTGCCAAGAAATAACTTCCAAACTATCTCTGAACATAGAACCTTGTTTTGCTAACCAAACTGCATATTGGTTACCCTCTCTATAAATATGAAAGAATGAAATAATTCAAGGCTTGTCAATGAAGGAACGAAGGCAATTAACTGCAACAACATAAGAATGCATTGATGAATCCTATTTGGTGATCAAATTCATTGTTGTCGTGGAATCTGTTTCACAAAAATAATGTGAGTGCAACCAGAATTCCAAGCCAGAAGTACACATTGATATATGGTGAATAATAATGCATGAACATTAGTTGTATGTCTACAAAATCCAGAATACCCAACAAGCCAATATCCACAAGAATCACAAAGAAGCCTTCCAAATCACAAAAAACCAGGATTACCAAGAGAAGATCCATTCCTGTTGAGTTTAATGCAATTTTCAGCTAGTGGAGACCAACTGACATGAATAGGATGATTTCTGGTATCCAAAGCAGTATCAAAAGAAATAACATCATGCCTAATCTTTATTTGATTCATGATGTACCATGTCGACTAGACTTTGTGATTGAACAATTCTAAATTCCTAGTTCTCCAAATCCACCAACAAGCACGTGAAAATGAGATACCTTTTGGTCAATTCAGTTACACAGTCACCCATTGTCTTGTGTCGGTTATGAAGAAATTGTTGGAACCATCCATACATATTAAGACCTCTCCAAAAGTTCTTAGCACTGCTACAATCACGAAGTAGGTGAATGATGGTCTCTGTAAAAACCTAAAATTATTCTAGATATTATATTTTTATTTGGGTTAAATTTTTAAGAATCGTTAGATAATTACTATTTATCTATACTGAACGAATCTTAATATAAAATTTTAAAACGTATAAATTATAGAAGTTATAGAAGTTGTTAAACTAATATATACTTGAGTAGTCACAGTCCATTTTTACATAGACCATTTCTTTTGGTTACTCACGTTTAATACACCATAGACCTTAGCTACTAAAAACACCTCAACCACACTAGTTAGGATTATTATTTATGCACAAAACCTACAACCCATGTCTTCATTTCAGAAGTTCTCTCCAATCATATCTTCTTTGCTGATCGAGTTAAATGGTTCCATGGTTGGGTTTGGATAAGCAGGAGCGAACTGTAGGAATGGATCATTAGGATTAAACAGTCTGTTAAGTACAGAAATTGGAAAATGAGTGCCAAAATAAATATATGCATGTATAACTGGGTGCATGGTTACTACATAACAGTTCCTTTCCTCATCGATGTACCATCCCAGATCTAGCGCATCAAGGAATATAATGATTGAGGCCATCTAGAAATAAAACATGAAACAAATCTAGTAAGAAATAAAATTTCTCACTAGGCAAACTCTAAATCACCAAACACATTAGTAAATCCTCAATATAACCAAATAAATCCATACAAGAATTATGCAATTATATGAATGCATGAAATGAATTTTCCCGGGATGCACATTGTCTCTATATATCGTACTGTATGTAGCTACACCTCGTACTGGATGTAGACGCTGCGATCGTCTTACGCAAACATGCATGATTTATTATGTATCTGCACCTGGTCATTACTTATCGTACTGTATGTGGTCTCAGATTTTGTCTCACAAATCTCGTACTGGACTTGGAAACATAAATCAACATATCATAAATCAAGATCCATTCATAATAAAATCCATAAGCAAAATACATACCACCTTATGGAAAAAAATGTTGTTATCATAACATTATACGTACCACAAGTATGGCTAAACCACCATACCTTATTCAAATAAGATCATTACCAACTTAGGCATGGCCATTGGATATCCTCAAACTACAGAAAAATCATGTTAGTAATCTAAATAATAAACCACAATATATCTTTCGAATAATTTCTAATTCCTTTAAACTTTCACAAGAAAAATTCCTAATTCCATGATTGTAGCCGGGATGGGTTGTTGGGATGGTTGTAGCCGGGATGCCGGTTGGTGTAGTTGTGATGCCAGGTTGGTGTATCTGGGATGCCGAGTTGGTATAGCTGGGATGCCGGGTTTGTATAACTGGATGATTGTGGCCGGGTTGGTATAGCTGAATGGTTGTGGCCAGGTTGGTATACCTAAATGGTTATGGTCGGGTTGGTATAACTGAATGGTTGTGGCCGGGATGCAGTCCAAATAATAAAAACAACCCAAATATCATCAAAATCACTTCCAAATATCACTAAATATACTCCCAAATATCACTAAGATTTCAGCCTATAAATCATCACCTATCCTATGGTTTAAATCAAGATTTCCATATCATAAAATAACCTTCAAATGACATGAAATCCCAGCCTAAATAATAACTATAAACTGCTGTAAAATATTTTCACTTCAGCAAAAATATTTTACAGCAGTTTATATTTTCAATCTTTGCATTTGGCTTGTTGTTTAAGTGCATTCTTTGTCTTATTGAAGGATTATATGCACATGGATTGGTCTTAAACTGATGAAACCTCTGAGTTGTCATCCTTTTGGGGTTGAAGATTTTATTTCCTTGGGCCAAAATCCAAGAGTTACAAGTTGTGCCCAATCCAAGAGGTCCAAAGGGCTAGAAACACTTAATTAGATGGGGTTCGCTCATTGTACATTCTGTACCAATCTACTAGTCCAAAAATTCTCATCTTTTAGTATGTTAAACTAGACTTCTTAAAATTTCTAACAAGATATCATATGCCTTATTTGGAGTTGTAAAACTTAAGATATAGCATTTTTAATCTAGACTTCCAAAGCTGCTAGCGAATTCAACTTAGTACAATGACATCTCTTAGTATTCTTGTTACTGGAGGAAGTACACACTCTATATTTATCTGAATTTTTTATATATTATAATAGACATCTATATCTTTAATTCCATATATCATACACCTAATTTGGATAAGAATTGAGAGAGAAATAAATTTCTCAATTCGGGTGGTAGAAATGGACAGTTTTGGGCAGCTTATGTTCAAATAAATTCTATACTATTCTTTTTGTATCCAACTATCATCACACCTCCATAATTAAATCATAAATGTAACTCATAATATAATTTTTAGGATGTTATAGTCTCTTCCTCCAAGCCACACTTGTTACATAAGGACCAAGGTGAAGATGTCGCTTAAAGCAAAAATGGTTAGTTAGAAGGTTATTGTGAAGTAGCCAAAAGAAGTGTTTGATGTAACACCCTGACGAATCACACCGGAAAGAGAAATTTATCCATAAGTTGTGCATGTATGAGATTGTATAGTTGAGAATTACTTAAAGGAATTAATTGGTAATACCTACACCAACAATATACACATGTTTTTCGGTAGTTTATCACTTAAGAACTTTAAGTTAAGCATGTTTGGCTTGAAGTAATTATGGGATGAGTGACCTTTTGAAATTTTTTACATAAAGCGTGTGAGTAAGAACAAAACACACTGAAAAGTTTCGTATTGATTTGTGGGGACAGTCATTGCTCCTGAAAGTAACCGAAACAGATTGTTGAGGTCTAAAAAAAAAGTACCTGTGGAGGATTTTGACCGATAGAGGACTCTGATAAACAAGAATGTTAAGTAAATTGTCATTGTGTGAAGTATCATAGTGTGAATCGTTGGGAAGTTGACAACCAAGAATGTTACATTTGACATTTTCTGGTATGTGGAGTTTCCATACCCAAGGCCAACATCCACATCAAGTAACCACTGGCAACAAAATTTAAGGAAATAAATCCCAGAAGACGTATGACCCCAAATGATAGCATCATTTGTATGTTGATCTAGCATGATACTAAGTAACTTGTCTTTGATATGAGAAGGAATTTGCGTAGCAATATTCTGCCATTTCCAAATACCTTGAACCAAGACATCACTCGCAAGGATTATGATCCAGCCACCTGTCATAAAATAATGAAATATCACCAACCCCACTTTAAATATAAAGCTCAACTTCAACTCCTAGAAAGTCAACATAATAGATTTCCAAGTGTAAGGAGAACCTTTATACAAGGATATTCGAAACAATGAGGAATTTGGCAAATACTGTCACTCAGAATTTTGGCCCAAAGTTTATTTGAGTCATGAAGAATGGTCTATATGTGCTTATCCAAGAGAGCAGTGTTTGTTGATCTAGTAATGCAAACCTCTAGACCTCCTTTATTTCTCTTTGGCTAAAAGACATTATTCCATATAACCCAATAAGAATGATGACTACCCCAAATGAAGCCACGAATATTCTTATTGTAACGACCTAATTTCTAAGTTGATTTTATTACTAGTATTTTTACTTAGAATAAAAATTTTTCAAGAAACATGTATTAGTAAAAATTCTAAGTCATTAAAATTTACAAAATATGTAAAGACTAATTCAATAGTCAATGTCTCTGTTACAAAAGTTTATACAAGTACAAAACTCTTTTCAAAATCCAGCTTAGTACATAGCTCTTTCAATATATCAACACTACTCCAGAGCCTCAAGGAACCTGACCAGGGCTGCCATCTAAGAAAAACATGAAACAAATCTTGTGAGAAATAAATTTCTCAGTAGGCAAAGCTAAATCCTGAACTTATTAGTAGGTTAGTAAAATCATTCAAATAATCAAACACATTCACCAGAAATATGCAACTATATGAATGCATGAGATGAACTATCCCAGGGCAATTGGCCTTCACATATCGTACTGTATGTGGCCACATTGAGTGTGGACGCTGCTATAGTCTTATGCAAACATGTATGAATTTTGTCATATATCCTTGCACCTGGGTACTACATATCATACTGTATGTAGCATCAGATTCTGTTTCCCCAAAGCCTCGTACTGGACTTGGAACATGGAAACATGAATCCACCTATCTTATTCACATCAGCATCCATAAAAATCAAATCCATAAGCAAAATACATATTACCTTATGGAAAATATTTTCATCACATCTTCATATGTATCATAAGTATGGTTACATCAACATACCTTATCCAATAAGCTTATAAGTATGGTTAAACCACTATATCTTATTCAAGCAAAATCATTACCAACTTAGGCATGACCAAAGAATATCCTAACAGAAAATTATGTTAGTAATCTAACTAATAATCCATAATATGTCTTTCAAATAATTTCTAATCCCTTGAAATTTTCATACTAAAAGATTAAAGTCTAGTATGCATCTTTTATTCTCCTTTCACCTACCACCGCTCAAATCAAATTATCAAGTATTTAAACCATTCAACTACATACCATTCATCCTCTACTTCTAAAATTTAAATCAAAATCTTTCCATAAAAATATCAACAGACAACCCAAAATATCATCAAAATCACCTTCAAAAGATCATCAAATGGGCTTCCATACATCACTAATATTGATGGGTATAAATCATCACCTATCTTATGGCTTAAATCAACACATTCTTATCAAAGAATATCCTTCAAATGGCACGAAATTCAAGCCTAAATAATAACCATAATTCAGTCTACTAAAGCATGTAAATTAATCCAAACCAATGATTAACTAGAGATTTAAGCTTAACCTACCTCAAGTGAGTTTGAATCTTGAAAATAGAATGGATAAATGGCTTCCTTCCTTCCTTCCTTCCTTGGGAAATCCTCTTAGAGATGAAGCCTTGATATCCTTCTTCTAAGCTTGTCAAAACTCTTTCTAAGGTTGCTATTTTTCTCACGAAATTTTGTCAAGATAGTGGAGTTTTCTTTTCTTACTTGATTATAACTCTAAAGGAGAAAGATGAAATGAAGGTAGTATGAAGAGAGGATGTTCACGTGAAGGTGTAGAGAGGAAAGCTTGGAGAATGTCTTGCACTTAGGTCCTCCTTCCCCCTTTATATAGTGGTTTAGGATTCACTTTATGGAAAAATATCTCCTACACCATAATGACTTACCT
>PYAF01002043.1:312499-339891 GCA_007407185.1 Glycine tomentella
TATTTAGATAATGATATATGGTTGAATTAGGATATTAGCTCCTGAATTGCACAAAATAAATATTTTTTACATAATAAAAAATAATAAATATTTTAAAGAATTGATTTTTATTATAAATAAAATTAATAATAATTTTTTTGTGGGTAAATTACATTTTAAAATTATAATGAATAATTTAAATTGTGATATATAAGATTTTTTTTCATTATGATAATTTTGTTGAAATGTGATAAAAATATACAATTAAACAATATCATTTGGTCTTAGTTATTATATAGTTGAATATCTATGTGACAAAAAATGCAGTGTTGAGAGTGGTAGTTATAATTAACTACCAACTATGTTTTGAACTGTATAAAAGGAGTTGTGTTATAACACTTTACAATTAGAAAATTCTAATAATGCACTACAAACTTATCATTTTATCTTTTCTCTCCAAGAACAAAATCTCTTTCTTTCTTCTTTTTAAAGAATAGATTGTCATTAATCATCTCCTTCAATTTGTTCTAATAGTTTGGTATCCAGAGCTTTTGGTTCAATTTACGCAACTCAATTCACATACCAGTTGAATGATCATGACATGAAACAATGACATTCCTGGGAATCTACCAGTTCTTGAAGGAATCAAGAACTGGGATAGATGGTGTTCTCAAATGAGAGTTCTCTTCAGATTTCAAGGTGTGCTTGATGTTGTTGAGAAAAGAATATAAAAGCACTGAGTGAAAGTGCGATTGAGGCACAATAGCATCCCACAAGGAATAATTAAATATTGATGGAAGTGCATTGTTTCTGATCCACCAAAGTGTGGATCCAAATATCTTTGAGAAAATACAAGATACCAATTCAGCAAAGGAGGCCTGGGATACTCTTGCAGTGTGCTTCAAGGGTGATGAAAAAGTCAAGAAAGAGCGACTTCAATCACTAAGGAGGCAGTATGAGTTGATTCAAATGAAGTACAGTGAAAGGATTTCAGAATTCTTCACAAGGGTATTAAATCTTGTGAATCAAATGAAGAATTGTGGTGAAAAAGTCCCTAATCAAGCAGTGATTGAAAAGATCGTGAGAACCTTAACTCCCTCATTTGACTATATAATTGTGGCAATTGAAGAATCAAGAGATCTTGAGGCTATGAAGATTGAATAATTACAAGGTTCTTTAGAAGCTCAAGAATTGAAACTGCTTGAGAGAGGTGTGTTGAAGACTGTAGACCAAGCCCTGCAAGCCCAGACCTCTAAAAGAAACAATGGTGGAAAGAACTGGAAGGAGGGATCAGAGAAAGGAAAATACTTAAAAGGAAATTGGAAAGATAGGCAAAAGAAGGAAGAAAAACCAAAATCCTCTTGCAAGGGGTCTTGGAAGAATTCCAATGGTAAAGATAGGAAAAATGGGTATGACAAAAGGAAGGTACAATGTTTCACAAAAAGGGAAGTCAAGTAGAAATAACAGTGAAGAAGTTAATGTTGCCTAGGAGCATGAGTATGATTCTGATCCAGTTTTGTTGATGATGACAACCAGTGAAGGTGAATCAGATAGTGAAAACAATTATCTTGACATAGGATGTTCAAACCATATGACTGGTTATAGGGATTAGTTGATTAAGTTTGATCCAAGCAAGAAGACTCAAATCAAACTTGCTAATAGCATATCACTAATGGCAGAAGGCATGGGAAAAATTGTAATTCAGAGAAAAGATGGCAAGGCTTCAATGATTGAGGAAGTTTTATCTGTACCAGGTGTGAAGTGTAACCTATGAGTGTTGGACAGTTAATAGAAAAAAGGGTTTTCTGTGGTGATGAAGGAGAATGGCTTGCAATTGTTTGACTCAAGGAATAGGCTAATATTGAAGTCTCTATTATCCAGAAATAGGACCTTCCAGACATCAATCAAACTTGCACAAGTGGAGTGCCTAGTAGCTAGAGCTAATGAAGGTTGGCTCTGGCATCTCAGGTTTGGCCACCTAAACTTTAGAAGTTTGAGTCAATTACACAATGATGAAATGGTGATAGGTCTGCCTAGAATCACAGTACCTAATAAATCATGTGAATCGTGCATGTTTGGTAAACAAGCAAGGTTAAGTTTCAATTCCTACTTACCTATGAGAGCTATAGGTCTATTACATGTTTTTCATTCTGACGTTTGTGCACCTTTTGAGACTCCTTCACTAGGGGGAAAATGTACTTTGTGACACTTGTGGACGAGTATATTAGAATGATGTGGCTCTACATGATCAAGCACAAGAGTGATGTGTTTGAGATTCTTCAGAAGTTCCAAACTATGGCTGAAAGACAAAGTGAGAAGAAATTGAAGATCCTCAGGACAGATGGTGGAGGAGAATAAGTTGAAAGTTTTTGTGAGAAAATAGGCATTCAACATGAAGTGACTGCACCCTATACTCCTCAACACAATAGAGGTCTGGAGTGGAAAGAATCTAGTGATCAGTCATCTCAAGATGTTTGGTTCCCTATGCTACAAGCATATTCCAGATGCTAAGAGGAAGAAACTACATGATAAGAGTGAATGCATGATTTTGATTGGATATCATAGTATAGGTGTCTATAGGTTATTCAATCCAATCAAAAGGAAGGTTGAGATCAACAGAGATGTTCATGTCTGTGAAAATGAATTATAGGATTGGGAAAAACAAAAGGGCCAATTGAGATTTGTAATTCTTGAAGTTGACTCACACTATGAAGTTGAAATTGGAAATGAAGAACATGATGACTCAGACATTGAGGGAGCAGATGATACCAGCCAATTCCTAAGAGTAATGAAGTTATCGAGGGAGCTAGTGCAAATCAAAGACCACAGAGAGATAGAGACATGCTAACCAGATTTGACCAGTTTGAAATGCTTCCTGATAATGTTGTGACCGACGATGGTGATCTAGTTCACTTTGCTTTACTTACTGATAGTGAACTTGTAGACTTCAAAGAAGCTACTAGAGAACAAGCTTGGAAACAAGCTATGATTGAAGAGCTGCAATCAATTGAGAAGAATCACAGATGAGAACGGACAGAATCACCTCCAAAGAAGAAACCAATAGAGGTGAAATGAATCTTCAAGCTCAAACTAAATTCGGATGGACCATTAGCCAGACACAAATCCAGGTTAGTGGCTAAAGGATTTCTGCAGAAAGCTGGAGTAGATTATAAAGAAGTCTTTACACCAATGAACAAAATTGAAACAATCAGACTAACTATGACTTTAGCTAGCAAAAGAAACTGGCTTGTGTATCACCTAGATGTGAAATCTGCTTTCCTGAATGGATCTTTCAATTAAGATGTATATGTTACTTAACCACCTGGATTTGAGATAAAAAGGATAGAGAAGCTAGTCTACAAGCTATATAAGGCTCTATATGGCCTAAAGCAAGCCCCCAGATGCTGGAATCAGAAAATCAATTCATTTTTTTTATCAAGCATAAATTCAAACAATGCACAATTGAATATGAAGTGTACTACAACAAAGGGTTTGAATCAATTCGAGTACTGATTTGCCTTTATGTAGATGACCTATTGGTGACTGGAAGTGACTCCAGTGAGGTTGAAAGATTCAAGGATTTAAGGGAGAGTGAATTTGAAATGTCTAACCTTGGGACATTGACATATTTCCTTGGCATGGAATTTCTGCACATTGATGAGGGAATCCTTATGCATCAAAGGAACTATACCACTGATGTGCTAAAGTGGTTCAAAATGTTGGATTACAATCATGCAATCAATCCTTTTGAATTAAACTCTAGGAAGGAAGACACTGAAGATGAAGAAAAAATGGATCACTACAAGTAACTCATTGGCTCACTAAGCTACCTCTGCAACTCAAGACCTGACCTTAGCTTTGCACTAGAGTAGCTAGCAGGCATATGCATAACCAAGAAAGTCACACCTCGTAGCATAGCCAAGAGGATCCTTAGATACTTGAAAGGTACAAAAGACTTATAAGTCCAATTTCCAAAGAACACATATGAGAAAATGGATGAATTGATAGAACATTCTGACTCAGACTGGTGTGGTGATAAATCAAACAGAAGGAGCACTACAACATACCTGTTTAAGCTTGTTGGAGCCCCAATTTCATGGTGTTCCAAGAAGCAACCAGTGGTGGCATTGTCAAGTTGGGAAGCTGAATACATTTCTGGAACCTGTGCATCATGTCAAGCAGTTTGTCTTGATTCTCTACTTAAGGAGATCAAAGTTGAAGTGAAAAGACCTTTACACCTCATGATTGATAACAAATTTGCAATCAATCTTGCTAAAAATCCTGTTGCACATGGGAGAAGTGAGCACATAGAAACAAGGTTCAATTTCCTAAGAGAGCAAGTGAAGAAAAGGATAATCGAAGTGATCCATCGCCCCACTCAAGATCAACTAGCTGATGTGCTTACCAAACCAGTGAGAGTGGATCAGTTTTTGAAGATCAAGGATGAACTAGGGGTTGTAAGATGTTTAGATTGAGGGGGTGTTGAAATGTGATAAAAATATACAATTAAACAACTTAGTATCATTTGGTCTTAGTTGTTATATAGCTGAATATCTGTTGTGACAGATAATGCAATGTTGAGAGTGGTAGTTATAACTAACTACCAACTATGTTTTGAACCGTATAAAAGAAGTTTGTTGTAACACTTTACAATTAGAAAATTCTAATAATGCACTACGCACTTATCATTCTATCTCTTCTCTCTAAGAACATAATCTTTTTCTTTCTTCTTTCTTAAAGAATAGATTGCCATTAATCATCTCCTTCAATTTTTAATAGTTATTGAAATTTAATTTAGAAATAATGAAAAATAAGTATATTAAAAGTGATAAAACAAGAAAGTCGTGCATTAGTGAGAAAATATTTTGTCGCTAATCTATCATAGTGTTAGTGAGGGAATTATGATGAATTAGTGACAAAATAATTTTTTACTAAATTCTAGTTGCTAATCAATGTTGAACAAATTTTCTCCCAAATTATTTGTTATTCCTTCACTAATCCCCCGCAATCAGTTGTCTAATAATCACTGACAAATTCCTTTCAATTTGTTCCTTGCCACCGATTAGGAAGCCCTCTATAACCCTTTGCAAAATCGCCCTCACCAATATCGTTGTTTATGGCCTAATTATCCCTATCTAATCCCTCGCTGATACCTCAAAATTTTTAGGTTAATTGTTTTTAAATTGGAAACAAATTTTGGGCCGTAATAGAATTAGGATAAAAAAATGGATTTAATTCATGAAAATTTTAAAAATAGTACTTAGACGAATGAGAACTTATTCCTTGTAAAGAAAACATAGTTATACCCAAATCAAAAACCATAACTAACAAAATAACTCCCATAAATCAATTGCGAAGTCGTAAATATTGGTTTAAAGGTGTAATTTTTTTTTTACGACTTTTTTTTAATATTACAAATTCAAAGTCATAAAAATATTTACGACTTTGAAGTCGTGAAGTTTCTAAAAAAATTGATAAAATTTGTTTTTTTAAATTAAATAAATTATTAATTTAATTATTAATAAATAAGTATATAAAAATATAGAAAATATATTAAATAAAATAATATATTAAAAATTAGATATACCAAAAATTAAGAAAAGATTAAATAAAATCATATAAAATATTTAAAAAATATTTAATTGTTTGTTAAGAAAATTTTGTTAAAAAAATATATTTTATTAATTTAAAAATTTACAAATTAATATATTTTTAAAATTTTTAAGTTTGATTTAATATTTTGTATATATTTTTGTATATGTTTTTATTTAATATTTTCTATATTTTTTAATATTTTTTATTTAATATATATTTTTTTATATGATTTTAGTTAATACTATTAAGGTATTTGGTATATTTATTTTTGACTATATTATTTTATTTAATATATTTAAAAAATTTTGTATTAATTTTAAAATTTTTATATGAAAAGACTTAAATTGAAATGAAAATATGAAATTGTTTTTTTAATATTAACATATAATACATCAAATAATATTTAATTATATTTAGATTTTATTAATTATTTTTTTAATTATTATTAAGGAAATTAATTTGGTACAGTAATATGGATAAATTTTATTTTAACATTTATTTAAATATTATCAACAAATTACAATTTAGTAATAAAAGTAGTTGTTAAAATAAAAATAAAATTTGTAATTAATATAAATAAAAATACAAATTAAAAAGCATAAAAACTATAAATAATATTAACCGTCCACTTTCTTGTATGGACAATTATGACGATTATGTCTTTTAGTTCTACACAATGAATATTTCTTAGACCTATTTGGAATTGATTTTTCTATCTCATTACGGATTCAAATATTGAGGTCATTGATCTTGATTTTCAAGGGAATGAAACTTTCTAATTTTTTATATGATTTTATTTAATATTTTTTATTTTTGGTATATCTAATTTTTAATTTATTATTTTATTCAATATATTTTATATATTTTTCTACATTTATTTATTAAATAATTATATTAAAAAATATTTTAAAAAACAAATTTTATCATTTTAAAAAATAAATTTTAACAATTTTTTTATAAAAAAATATCATAACTTCAAAGTCGTAAAAATATTTACAATTTGAAGTCTTGATAATATAAAAAAAAATCTTTTCGACTTTAAAGTTGTAAAAAAATTTATGACTTTAAAATGGTATATTTAAAAAAAAATTATAATGGTGTCATAAAATTAAAAAATATATAAGTATTAAATAATGTTAATAACTGTTTTAACTTACTTTTTTTTATTAATAATTTAAAATTGACTTTCCAACATAACAAATAAAAAAAATTCCTCTTAGGAGTAAATCTTCCAAACATTTACCACTTGAATTGGACACGTATTACGTGAAAAAATATCAATGCATGGCGTTGAGACTTGGGAAGCGTTCGAAATGGTACTCACTATAGTATTCACTAACCACTGCTGGGTGGGCCCCGTACTATTTAAGCCTACCTTGCGTCGCAGTTAATTCGTTAATTTGTTACACTATTAGTCTGAACACTTTTGCACAGACTTTGCTGTAGGGTTTGGGTGTGCTATAGAAAATGTCAGCAAAAAATAGTAAATACTCAAATGAATTTGAGGGATGGGACATGAGAGGAGTGAAGAATGTGGTCAATGCTGTTAGATAAAATAATTTTGTTTTTTTTTATATACAGTAATGTTTTTTTTTTTTATTTTGAGATGATAAAGTTTTTTTTTATAAATATTTATAACACACATGGTTAAACTGAAATAACCTAAATATTTTTTTTTTGTTAATTACATAATTCATATGAAATATTTACCTGTTTTATCAACTACTATTTTTTGATGAAAAATTAGTTAATTATCTTTAATATGAATTTTAATTATATTTTTTTTATCTACAAAACTTGAATCTGATATATTACTTAACATTGAACTCAATTTCAGTACTTAAACAAAACAACAGTGTTTTCTTGGTCTTAGACAAATTTTGTACGAGAATCTTATCTATTTTCATTTCATCCTTCCACTTTTTGGTGTAAAAATTGCTAACTAAAATTTAATATTCCAACAATATTTTCACATTTCATTCAATAATAATTTATTCTATTATATCTTACAATATAAATTATCTCAAATTGAATTTAGAAAAAAATTAGTTTTCAATATTTTTTTGACAATGACAATTGCATGTATTATTAATTATATTCTATAAACATTAGATGCATATAAAAAAGATTAATTTTTTTTAATATAATTTAATATTTTTAATAAGACATTAATTTTTTGTCAATATTTTTTTAATACCTTTAATTTAGGAAGAAAAAATAAGATCAATATTATCAAAATAAATTTAGGGATAAAAATTAAGATCAATAAATATTTTTTGTCAATATTTTTTTAATACCTTTAATTTTGGGTGAAAACTGACACCCAAAATCGATAATTCAGGAAAGATGACCCACAAGTTCAGCAGTTGGTAGGAAATCACTATAAAGCCATGACGTAATTAACAAGAAAATGGGTGAAGTTAATTTGACAATTAAAACCATGTGTCCAAAGTGGGCATAGATTTTCACCCAAGTTTCTCTGCAACAAATTAAAGACTTGTTATGAGTACCAAAAAAATTAATATAAGTGATAGCGATATGGGTTTTTTAATTAAATGATTTAAGATATAAATTATGATTAATTTTTAATATAAAATAAATCATATTAGGAGAAAAATATTTATTTTACATGTGTTTATGGTTTTCGACATAAATTTATCTTTGTTTTCGGTGATGAAGACAACTTCATATCAATATCATGGTAAGTAAAGGAAAAAAAAAAAGTCTAAACAGGCTCAGAGCCATGCATTAGATGTGGACCAACGATAATTGAAAGCAATCCATTATGAGGCGATCTATTGCAAATATGGGGGGGTTTGAATGCTGCAAGCAATTTGTTAATCTTAAGGGTTCTCAATATTAACAATCATAGAAAATTAGTAAGATCTTGAAATATATATATATATATATATATATATATATATGATCCTTACAAATAATAGATAATTAATATGTACATTTTTTCATAATGAGATTTCTCTCCAGTGCGCTTGATACCTTGAAGGCCGAGAGAAACAAGATTTCACTTCCTTAAACTATTCTTCCTATCTCTCTACGTTTGTAATGATTAGAGGTTAGAGAGAACACTTTTCTGTCAGGAAGAAGACCTTGTTTCACGTTAATGGGTATTAATCTCTTTATAACCACTACTCTTATCAAATAGTAGTTATCTCTAGAAATGTCTCCAATTTAACCCAATTACAATTTGGTCCTTAATTAATTAATATTTATTTATTAGTCCCTGCATAAGTCACATGCCTCTCACATGAGACATTAATTCTTACATTCTCCCACTTGACTCATGTGACATTACCAAACATTATGGACTAAATAAATAAATAGATTAAACTAACATAATGCACATTAAAATGACTAAATCATTCTATACATTGGATATATCATAATTTCATGATTAAGAATAGGAACCAAGTCGAATCATGACGGTTATACATCACTTAATCGATCATTAGTTAGGAGTACATAATTGGTCCAACATAATGTCTTTATTCAAGAGAAAACCTGTTAACATTAGTACTCTAATACAAATATGCATGCAAACATAAAGAACATGTAATCAGAAACATATCATAAATGAGCTCAAAGTGTTAGTAAAATGCATAAGGTAAATTATATTTAATGATCATTGATAACAATAATGCCCATGTTATATAAATGTCTTGGGTGTAATCCCTTTGTCAAAGGGTTAGCTATCGTAAGGTTTGTGCTAATATGTTCTATTAACACTCTTTGTTTCTGAACTTTTTCTTTCACGGCAAAGTACTTCAATTATATATGCTTAGGACCCTTAGAGTACTTATCGTTCTTAGAGATTTTTTTTTTTTGTGGAGTTATCACAATACATTTTCAGTGGCCTAGCAATACTGTCGACAATTCCAAGCCTTGAAATAAATTTCCGCAGCCAATTAACCTGAATTGTAACCTTAAAACATGCTACAAATTCAGCTTCCATGGTCGATGCAACAATCATTGATTGCTTTGCACTCTTCCACAATACAGCTCCTCTAACTAAAAGAAATACATAGCCAAGAGTGGATTTTCTCATATTCACACATCCAGCAAAGTTTGAGTCTGAATACCCAATCACCTCAAGGTGATCAGACCTCCTACATGTAAGCAAATGATCTTTTATTCCCTGTAAGTATCTCAAAACCTTCTTTGCAGCTTTCCAATGTTCCATTCCCGGGTTACTTTGATATCCTCCTAACATTCCAGCTGCAAAGCTTATGTCTAGTTGAGTAAGGATCTGAGTATACATAATACTCCCAACAACTGATGCATACAAAATTGTTTCCATTTGTTTTCATTCCAGATCATTTTTAGGACATTGTGCGAGACTAAATTTGTGTCATTTCTGAATTAGAATGGTGATACTGAGCACTTTTGCATCCCGAATCTCTCTAGTACTTTATTGATATATGCTTTTTGAGAAAAGCCTAACAATCCTTGATCTATTTCAAAATATTTCTATCCCGATCAAATAGTTTGCCTCACCCATATCTTTCATTACAAAGTTGCTAAAGAGAAACTTCTTAGTCTCATGAAGAAGACCAAGATCATTAGTTGTAAGCAAGATATCATCAATATATAGAATTAGAAAAATAACCTTACTCCCACCAACCTTCCGATATATACACCGATTAACAATATTTACCGTTTTTAGTAACTCTTTGTAGTCTCATTAGTAAAATAAACACCTTTTTATATTACTTGCATTTTGCTTTTCTAGCTAGAACATTGTATATAGATTATGAATGCAAAATTAAGTAAAATATTAGTTAGAAGTTGGTAGTTGAAAAATTAGCTAATTAAATTATAAGCATGTCATAAAATTAGTGATCGAAGTAACTGAAAAGTGTAAAATGACTGAAAAATAATAAAACCATGATTTATTCAAAAAGGATAAACATGCAATTTGATAAATATATTAAGGATAAAAAGAAAAAAAATACAAAAAGTCAGAATCTAACATTTTAAAAAATGCTATTTCAAGTAGCGTTTCAAAAAACACTAGAAACTACCAAAAAGCTACTAAAAAACTTGTTTACCGAATAATCAAACGAGCTTTTTAACTAATAAAAAACTTAAAATTTAACTAAAATGTCTGCTGAACATAATCATGGTATTTTTATTTTAAATAAATCTAAAATAAACAACTTTCCTAATATACAATACAATGCAATGAAAAATTTTCCCAAAAAATAAAGGCAAAACCAACAATGAACATTGCAATCGGTCAACACAATATCAAATTAACGTAGGACCTTATTTAGTTCATAATTCAAGAACATTATATCAAAATGTATGTAAAAAAGACAGAATTGTGGTCTAGTATGATCATTTCCTCATCAAAACATTTCTTCCATAGTGTCCCCTATAACATCCCAATTTTTCATGTGTGGTAGACAATGTTATTGCTTTATAGTGCGATTGAGTAGTGTTTTTAGACTGTTGAAATGGTAAAAATTGAGATGTTATCATAGGATACCTAGGCATGGTTAAACTCATAAATTTTTAAGCTTTAAGTCTAGAAAAAATAAGGATAATTCAGAGAAAATTCTCTAGTCAAATAATGATAAACTTATTAATGACCTAGATGCTAATAATTAGATTTTGGTCTAGAAATAAAATTAGAAACTTGAAATAAAATTAGTAATTAATGTAAGTAAGGTTAGAAATTAGGTGAGGATAATTAAGATTGATTAATGATGATCTAGATTCCATAAAATTAGAAAAAGGGTAATTAAGTCATAAAAGTTTAAAGTTGAGGGTATTTTTATAAATGACTATATAACTAGTTCAAAAATAGAATTTTAGTTTCACTATTTGGTGACTAATTAAGGTGTCTAATTATATGATATAAAATAATTAAAATAAGTTAGAGTTGTAACACCCTAAAAATTACAACTCAGACTGATAAAGAAAACTCTATGTTACGTTTTTTGTGCATGTATGAATTTAGTTTCAGTAGTTATATGTTTTAACCATAGAATTTCGTGCTATATATATATATGTTCAGATCTTGCGTTCCAATAATTTGTAGGATTTACTGCCCTCAACCAACGGGACTTACTACCCCAGCAACACCAGATTAGAACTTTCTCCGCTTATCATGCTAACTAGTTAAGACATAAAAGTTTTAAAGCATTTACAAAACATAAAACAAACTAGCAGAAATTACCTATCTGGGTAATAGTTCAGAAAGGTAAAAGATACACCAAATCTAGCCATATATTCCTACTTCCCCATCAAGCTCTGATACCATATGGGGTGGAAGCGAGGCTAGGGAAAGGGACTACGATAGGGAAAGCAACAATGGAAAGCAGGAATAGAATACAAAATTCACATGGCTATGAACAATAACAAATGCAGAAATGAAGTATTATAACATAAAAGTAAATAACAACTCTCAAGCGCGGCAAGCCGTCGGGATGAGAGGGAGTAGATTAGAAGAGAAGATTTCAATTATAAATCCAAAACATGTAATATGAGAAAATAAGACTTTATTCCTCAAAAATGATTAAAGATTACACACTTGAAAACAAGAAAGATTACAGATTACTCAGAGGTATACCTATGGGAAACTCTCTGAAAAACTAAAAAACTTGTTTAAAGATTGCGGGATGCAACCTTTAAATAGATACACAAATCCCTATTTCTACAGTTTCGGTGAAAAAAATCGGATCAAGAACGCAGTGGAACGGAAGAACAGGAGCTATTCTTGAGGATTGCTGAAAGCAAGGCCAGTAGGCTTACTGAAGTCTTTGAAATCATGTCACGGGGGGGGGGGGGATTCTTATTTGTACAAATGGTACTTCGATCGCAAAAAAGGTCTTAGAAGATTAAAAAGGTTCGTTGAGCGCCCCCCACTTTTCCGTAGGTTATATATTTACTTATGCAACCTTCTTAATTGCCTCTACTTCGGATAAATTTGGTTAATTTAATTAATTCTTTATTATTATATCTGGCATATCATTTCCTTTTGTGGGGAAGGGAGGCCATTTATACATCTAGGACCTGACTTCTATCATTGATACTAATAGGAAATGAACCACTATGGCAAAGAAAAGTGTGATTCAGAGGGAGAAGAAGAGACAAAAATTGGAACATAAATATCATTTGATTCGCCGATCCTCAAAAAAAGAAATAAGCACCAATTCCCTTTTTATTAGGGAGTATTCAATACATCCATAATTCTGAGTTTCATGTTACTCATTCCAAGAAACCTACTGCTATAGTGAACAGTTCTGCACAGTAGTCTGCCGCAGGGAAGGATGATGTAATGCTGACGTCAAGCTGGTGTCACTCATCACCCAGATTGATCCCAAAACAGTAGTCTTCATTCTGGTAAAAGTCGTCTGAGGATTGAGAGGAGGCTTCAGTGGGCTCTTCAATCGGCTTTTTGGATCAGAAACTGGCATCTTCATTCTCCTTCTCCAAAAGATTAAAGATCATCTTCATCTTCTCCATGAAATTCTCCTTTGAGGAAGATGATGCCAATGCTGCTATGGCTGCTGATCTCTGATTGAGGAACTTGCAGGTTTCTGGATCTGTTGCTTTGGTCAATTTTGGATGACTCTTGAACCAAAGCGAAACCTTGTCAGGATGAGCTCGGGAGTGATCAAACTAAGACCACCATTTGACAAGAGCTTGCCTCCTGAGCATTGGTAATTGTCCTTTGATTGAGACATTACTATAGACATACTGCCACTGAAAAATCCAGGCGAGTTACATTTTACTGAAGAAGTGTAAATCTACTGGGAAAGGATCAGAGGATTCAAACTTCTTAGTAAAGGTGGTCAGCCCAGATACTACTTCTGAGGGAGAATGTCCAAGATTGCTCCAAAATAATTACACCAATGAATAAACCATTGAGGAAACTTGTATTGAACATTTTGTTTAAAATAGATTAGCCAAGAATGCATAAAATCCTTATTTTGGAAATAAAAAACATTATGCCGAGCTGATTGGTAATCCCAATAAGAGTAACCAATAGGTTCATAGTTTTGGGATTTTTTTTTTTAATTTTATTCAAGTCTCCAAATTCTCTAGGTGTTAAAACTTTAAGGATTTGTAGAGTTGAATAAGTAATTTGTTCTGAATCTTTATTTTTATGGTGTTTGATCTCGACTAAATTGGTGTCTACCAGGATAAACTCATAAAAATGTCTTGATTTTAAGATTGAAAATGGTTTGAAGTGAAACTGATTTCCCTGTAAATCTTTTGGGAAGATTTTCTGGGGGATTTTGTTTGGTTTTGGGTCCCAAAAATCTGGTTCCATTTGGATTACATCCTGGAATTTATTTTTCGGGACATACTGGGTTTGCTGTTTGGATTTTTGGGTCGCCAAGAGTTCAGACTGCTGAACAATGGCTTTGCCTTTAGGTTGATTGATGGTCAAAGGGGTTTCCCTCATATTTTTTTATCATGATTGCCAGACTTTCATTCTCTTCTTCTTCTTTAGAAGTAATGGCTGCCCAAGATCTAGAAGGTAGGCCTTTTGGGAGATGGGTTAAGCACTGTTCTTGGAGGGCCAAAAGGGTTTGGATAGACATTGCATAGTCTGCCTTTGTTTGTGATTGAGGTTTAGGTTTCTGAGTAGATGACTCAGAGAGAGATTGGGGTAACTGGGTAGATGACCTAGATTGGGTTGAAGACCCAGATTTGGATTTGTTTTTGGAATCTTGTTCCTGCCTTGATGAAGATCCAAACCTTTTGTCTGAAATTCATTGGCTTTAGTTAAGAGATAAAAAAAAGTCTGGAATATAGCTCAGCAGGTAAATCTTAACCCAGATCCATCTTAATGTTCTTATAGAACCAAAGGATGGCAATGATATCAGGGGACTATTTTTATGCTATTTTCTTCATGTCTCTCTTTCAGACTTTCTCTTCTCGTCCTTCTTTCAATTCCTCCCAACCCTTATCTTCCTCTTTTAATCCTTCCCAAGATGAGAATGCTTTAACCAAATCAAACCGTAATATTTTCAAAGAAGAAGTTTCTTTTGAAGATATTAATCAAGATTTGGATGACTAAAAGATCCCTAGGATTCCAAAAAATGAACCTTACAAACTTGACGAAAAATATTTTCGTAAATCTGGTTTGATAATTCGGACTGTTGAGACTAACATACGTCTTAAATCTAATTTTGATGAAATTAAACTTCTTTCAAACAGTTCTTTAAAACTTCACAAACAAAAATACAGTTTTCTGCATATTGGATGTGTTCAAGTTGCAGCTAAACCTTTAGGAATAGAAGGATTAAACACCTCAATTCTTTTATGCCTCAGAGACTCCCATCATAATCAGTTCACCGACTCCATTCTAGGCACCATAGAAACCAGTCTTACCAATGGACCCATCTACTTCAATTGTTATCCTGATAGGACTGTCAGCCTTGAGGATGCCAATATTCTAGATGTCTTAACCCTAGATGTCCAACTTTATGGTCTTGATATGAAGGTTGGATCCATCCCAGTTAATATCATCTATCGAGTTCAATACAAGGTAATGAACTCGTGTATGTCCAAAGTCCTCAAGCCCAGGAAGACTAGAGAAACTACTTTGTTTCTCACAAATACAACTAAGGCCAAGGTTGTGATTCCGAAAGTCATCAAGTGGGAAGACATTAATTTCTCTCAGACTTGGGCCATGGATAAAGTTGCCCCGGCCAAACCCCAAACCACACCTAGTTTTGAGTCTGTTAAGCAGTATGACTCTGGAAGGGTTGAGATCACCTTTAAATCTAATTCCTTTAACACGGCTAGATCATTCTTCACTAGAGATTCTAGGTCTGAAATGTTTGGATCCATCTTCTCTAGGAAATCCTTCTCTGCTGCTCTAAGTGGTAGTAGTAGAATTAGACTTCAGGGTGTAGAAACCTCATCCTCCATTCCTCCACCTGTTTATCAGCAGGAAAATAATGAGGAAAAGTCTAGGTCTATCCCATCTCCAACCTTTTCATCTATGCAAGATTATGAAGTTATCCATGATTAATAAGACCTGCATAGTTTATAAAGCTCTTAAGCTAGACTTCCACTATGAGGAAATGACTCCTCAAAGAGATTGGTTTCTTAGCCATTATAGGGATGATAGAAAAGATTAGATTAGGGGAGAGTATTATTCCTTTCTTAGTCTAGTTAAGTCTCAAATATTTTTCTTTGATTGGTTTAAATCTTATGTGGCTTACCATAAGATAGACTACCTTTTCTTAGAACAAACACCATTAGTGTTATCACTAAGTATGACCTTAAGGATGGCCAGATAGTTAGATCTGAGTTCCCTCCGTCAACCAAGTTCATCCTTCCCAATGTCAGGAATGAGAAACATAATCTCATCTATGCCTCATCTTTAAAGTCTAAGGATGAGTCTGACCCCATATCTTCCAAAGACATCAAGAGTCTTATGGAACAATCCAACTACACCAATAGGTACCTCCAAACCATAGGAGAAAAATTAGGAGAAAAACCTAGCCATAGTTCAGAAGCTAGCACCTCTGCTCCTAATACCATTCAAACCTCTATCTTCAAACCTTTTAGAATGACTGATAAGCTTAGGAAAGAGTTCGCTAAACTCAAAGCTTTTAACCAGCCCCCTAATCAGCCTTTTGAAGAGTCTAAGGATAAATTTGAAGGATTAACGTCCATCATCATTCAAGATACTCCTCAGACCTCTCAAGAAGCCCATTCTAGACCAACCCTTACTAGAGCTAGATCTAGGCATGAAGCCCAAAAGGACAAAGATAAGGAAATCAATGTCCTTAACCAAGCTGGGTCAAAAAATGAAAACTCTGACTCAGATAGATCTGCCCAGATTAACCCTATTAGGAATCAGCCCAACTGGAAGCAACCCTCTAAGCTGTACTACCATAGGGCGACCGCCCCTGATCTTCTCCTAGAAGAAAGGGAACACTCCAAATCCTTTAATGCCAACTACATCTATGAATGGAATATAGATGGCAAAACCGAGTACCAAATCCTCAACATCCTCCAGTAGATGACCATGGTTGCTACAACCTATGATACATCTCTTAACTGCACAGAAGCAATTATTGTAAACATTTTAGTTTCCGATTTTACTGGACAACTAAAAGGCTGGTGGGATAATTACTTGTTTGAGGAACATAAGATTACCATCCAAAGTGTTGTCAAAATGGAAAATGATGGTACAGTCTTGACCCAAGATGGTAAACCTATTCCAGAAGTAAATGCAATTATCTGTTCTTTGCCATTGACAGACTGTTTAAGAATACCACCATAACCAATGTCAGAGGCATCTATCTCAATAATCTTTTCGGCTGAAGGATTTGGGAGGTAAAGACATGGAAGGTTTTTAACCTGGATTTGATTTGTTTTACCAGATCAATATGAACATTAGTCCATTGAGGGGGTGTCTTCTTCAGACGATCATAGAGTGGGTTTGCAAGATTATTCAACTGAGAAAAGAAATCAGCAACATAATTTAAGCAACCGAGAAAATGTTGGAGTTGGGTTTTTGGGTCGCCAAGAGTTCAGGCTGCTGAACAATGGCTTTGCCTTTAGGTTGATTATGGTTAAAGGGGTTTCCCTCATATTTTTGATCATGACTGCCAGACTTTCATTAGACTGTATGGTCAAAGGGCTCTGATACCACCTACCTTGATGAAGATCCAGACCCTGTATGAGTGATTAAACTAGCTACAGTTAGTCAGGGTTTTGAACTATTGCCTCTTCCTCTTCCTCGTGAGGAGGAAAATTTGATCGAATCTGGCATTAGTCTACTGCTGTTGTCTCCCATGTAAATATTCATGAGTAAGATAATCAGGAAGAGAGTAGTCTTGACCCAAGATGGTAAACCTATTCCTGATTCTGTCAACCAGTTAATCTTCACCATAGTTCAACATTTCATAGGTGATTCCAGTCTTTGGAAGGATAGATCTGCCGAAGTCCTTTCCAATCTTAGGTGTAAGACCCTAGATAACTTTAGATGAAGGATACCTTCCTCACTAGAGTCTTTACCCGAGAAGACAACCAAGAACCTTTCTAGAAAGAAAAATTTCTTGCTGGTCTTCCAAAATCTTTAGGGGGTAAGGTTAAGGATAAGATCCGTAGTCAACACCCTAACAATGAGATTCCTTGCAAGCAATTAAGTTATGGTCAACTTATTGCTTACATCCAGAAGGTGGCCTTAAAAATTTGTCAAGATGATAAGATTCAATATCAGCTTGCCAAAGAAAAGGCTCAAAATTGCAAAGATTTAGGTAATTTTTGTGAGCAGTTTGGTCTTCCTTGTTCCAAACCTAGGAAACCTAAGAAGCATACCCATAATCCTGATAGACAAAAACCCAAAAGGTCTGTTTATCATCGTCATAAGTCAGGAACCCCACCTAGAAAGCTTAGGAGCGAATTCTAGACCAAACCTTCCTTAGATAAGGTCAACATTCCTAAGAAACCTGTTATTTGTTGGACTTGTGGCAAACCCAGCCATAAAAGTCAATATTGCAGGCTTAAGAAAAAGCTTAAGAACCTTAATCTATATATATATATATATATAGGTGATTGATTTAGTAAAGCTTGACAGAGAAATAGAAACTGCCTGAGCTAGATTTCCATATATGCAAGAATTGCATTGTGTATTGAGTCACAATGTGATTTGTCTCTGTGTGAGTGGACTCTGTGCAAGGTTCACTCTGAGTACACATATTTCAAAGGAGGTTAGCACAATAATCTAGGAAGTTTGCGCACTAATCTAGAAGATTAGGATAAGATTTCCCAATTTTAGTAAAAGCAATTTTGACCATTTTTGACAAAACTCCACTTTACCCTTTTGTAGTTAGTTTTGGAAAAGTGAATGAAGCCATATAAGGCATGGCTGAGCTCGTGGAGAGCACCTCAAGGGCTGTCCAATTTGCCAATTAGTCATATTAATGGTCATTCAAAGTGTCACCAAGCCTTGTCAATGGAAGCCTACACCATAGCTTATTGGACTTTGTGGAAAAAAAATCTTTTGGAGCCTTATGCCTTCATTTTGCACGAAATTAAACTTGAGGGAGGAGAGTTCAGTTGTGCTTATTCTTCTTCCTAGCTTGTTCTTTGTGTTCTTCAACCATTGAGTCACCAAGTTTAGGTAAATGACCTCCACTCTTGATCCTAAACTTGTTTCCTCTTCATTCTCTTGTTCTAGTTTCTCTAATAACTTGGAACTGTCATTTGGTTTTGCTCATTAAGGGAAAATTTGGAGAACCTGAATATTCTTCATTATCCTTCAAGATTTCGTGAGTTCTTCAAGAAGTAAGGGGGGTCTCTCCAACTCTTGAACCTTATGCTTGTTGTTGAACTTCCTTGAACATGATGTTGCTTTTAAATTTTTGAGGTTGTTGTCATGTCCTAAATCTGTGTGTTGAATTTTTTTCCTTGAGTTTTTGATTCCAAAAATGAGTTCTTTGCATGTTAAAACATATAGTTAGCCTAAAATTTCACCCAAAGCGGAGTTTTCTAGCAAAAGTTACAAATAAAACAAGTTTAAAGACCTTTAGTAAAATGAAAAATCTGTCATGAATTTGGACTGAGAGTTACAAAAGTATGGATTGTTTTTATTAAAGTTTTGAACTTAAAATGAGTTTGTTAGGTTTGAAAATGTAGGGCAACATATAAGATTTCGAAAATTTGACTCCCAGAGCACCGAGAGTGCTAAAAATAAGTTAGGAGAGAAACTATGAAAAACCGAGTGACATAGAGATCTTAGACAATAGATAACTTAACTTTGGAATTTGTCTGTATAAATTATCTTAAGAATTATTTATTTCCTGGAAATGTTGATTTATTTACTCTATATTGCTAATATAAATGAGAGATCTAATGACTGATGTATGTTTTGAAAGTGTGACATTTCTCTGCTGATGAAATTACTGAAATGTGTGCCAGTATTCTATTATGATTATTGAATGATAAGACCGACAAAGTGTGAGTTACGACAATTATATTTGTGGTATGCGAATTTATTTTGTAATATATATATATATATATATATATTGTCTGCATATTGTTTCATTTGTATGCACGCGCTGTGGTTTGGGTTTGGGGGTGTTTGACCCTCACAAATTGTTTGTTATGTCTGGCTAGATATCCATTGTTAAAGTCATTATGCTATCCAATTATTTTGGGTGGCAAGTGGTTTTACCGCTTAAGGGGTCACGACTGGTTCCCTGAAAGTAGTACATAGGCTGGAGCCCCGTCTATCTTCCTTGTTTGTCTGTATGCGTTCGTTGATGCACGTGGCAAGAGGGCTACGAACGCAATGTGTTGGATATAGGGGGAGTAGCAAGAAGAAGAAGCTAAAGAAGAAGCTTGTGTCTTAGAAGAAAGTTTTGAGCTTTTCATATGCTAATGAATTTGTAATTTGTTCAAGTGTATTAGAGGTTAATCTTATGATCCTTGCATTGCATGAACATGGTCATTAACTTGCATACATGATTTCATTAAAGAATTAAAACTATTCTCGATTTCTAAAGAAATGAAATTCTCATGGTTAAGGTTTTGGAAAAACAAAATCTTACTGCTTTAATCGATTACATAACAGTTTAATCGATTACAAGCTTCTGTTTTTGATTCTGGAAAAGTCATGAAGAATATTTTAATCGATTACAACCTTCTCGTAATCGATTACATAGAACAAAAAGAAAATCATGTCTTCCTATTTTAATCGATTACTTAAGTTCAATTTTTTATGTGCCATACTGACTTAATCGATTACCATATTTTGTAATCGATTACATAAGTATATTATGATATTATGTTCATCTGGTTTAATCGATTATCACAAAATGTAATCGATTACATAAGCTTATTTTACAATTAGACCTGTCTGCTTTAATTGACTACAACTCGGATTAATCGGATTACTTTGTTCGTTATAAAACCCAGAATAAGCTATGAACATTTTAATCGATTATTTAACACTTTAATCGATTACATATGCTATTTTAATCGATTAGTAGGCATTTTAATCGATTACATTCTGTTATAAAAATCTGTTATAAATAGAGTGCAGGCTTGTCTGATCTTTTAACTTGAATACTTCGAATTCTCTGAGCATATACAAGTCTTCTCAAAGTTAGAAAGTAATTTTCTGAGTTAACAAAGCTCTTGTCCCACTCTTTAATCTTCATGGTGTATTGAAAGATTTCTTGGGCAAGATTTTCAAAGAAGCTTTTAGAGAGAAAGTTTTAAAATTGATTTCTTCATTTGAACTTTGACTGGTAACTCATATTCATTCATATTCATTGGATCATCAGGTTGTCTCTCTCCATTAATTCTTGTTGTAAATTCATTTTTGAATTCTTAGTTGTTTGTAATTATTGTAAAGGGTTCTTGAGGCTTTTTCTAGAGTAGGTTTCTTTAGAGGGAAATAGTAGAGAAGGGTTCTCTATGTCTTGATCACTAGGAGTCTAATAGTGTTTTAAATTTCTATTCTTTATCTAGAGTTGATAAAGGGTGATTGTTGTAAAGCTTGTAAGAACTGATATTTGATAATAGTGGAGCTCTAATCTAGTGTTGATTAGAAGAAACTGGATGTAGCTTCTGTTGAGAAGTGAAGTAGTATAAATTCTTGTGTTGGTTTTCTATTTCTTAATAATCTCTATTTGTTATCTTGATCATTAGTTCTTGGTATTATTTTCATTACTCAACAAGTTATGTTTTTAAGCAATTGATTTCTTGGGCTGAGTGGTTTGATTGATTTGAAGCATTTTTGGTTCAAGTGTGATTAAGATCCTTTAACTCTGATTTACAAATAAATATTAAAAGACCAAGTTTAAACCAATTCACCCCTCCTCTTGGTTATTGTGGGTATTCCTATTGTTTTTTCACAATGGAGTTACAACAATTAAAAATATTAGATAGATATTAAGGAACCATTGGTTTTATTTTCTTTTATGAGAAGGTAAGGTTGCATTGAGAAAGTGGATGATGGACATAGATACATTGGGGTGTAGTGAGCCTAGAGGTTCGAAGAACCTAGGGGAATTAGTGTATGATGACTACCTGACATTTGGTGCACTCATTTAGCACGGGTAACTCATAGGCCTCACTTTGCTACTCTTGACGGGCTCCAAGACTATGCTTTTTGAGTTGGGAGATGAGGGGTTAGTGTACGTTGTATCCATATGTAGCAATCGCTCCCAGCTGTCATCTACATGATTTTGTAAGACCATCAAGACCTGGGAGGATTGGTGGCAGTTATTAGGTCCAATGGTGAATTAAGTGTAATAATTACGCACTTAGGATGCGAAAGTGTTATTTGTTTAGAGAACCACACAGTGGTTACATAAATTGTATGTTTTAATTTGGTTTTACTATTGCCTCTTGTTTATGGTGTTTGAGGAGCGGAAGACTCACCCCTACAACAAACACCTTTCAGGTACTAACGATGTCGAGCACATTGATGCGTCATCTAGCTCAATGTAGCTCGCAAAGAGAGCGGGTATGGCCTTGCACAGTAATGCGGACTACAAGTTACACCTAACATACTCGAGCACGTAGTGCCAGCTGATAGACTGGATACAACGTGTATCGAGTACACCCAATGGAGATTACAGAGGACCGAGGTGATCATTCGAACATGTCGTCTGAGGAGATGGAGGAGTACCAAGAACTACTGAGGCAGTTGGAACCGACATTTGAGGAGGAGAATGATGATTCTTTTGAGGAAAAGTCGTAGTTAGTTCTATACTTCTAGTGTGATAAGTGGTCTGCTCTGGCCTTAGTTTCTTTACTATTTTGTTGTATTTTGAGAGATATTTTTTCCACAGACATGTATTTTGTTGTAGCAGGGATGAAAAATGTATTGTTTATTATCACATTATTATGGGCTATATTCGTATATTTCTTTGTGACACTACAAGTTTTATTTTATTTATGTATGAAAACTTGATTACTCTACATTGCATTTATTTTAATTTGGTGCAACTATTTAGCATTTTTCAACTATTGCTTTTGTTTTTTTTTTTATATAAAAATATAGTATAGGAAGATGTTTTTATTATGTATAAGAAGCGATAAAAAATGATGCTTATTTCAAAAATAAATTAAATTAAACAGTTTTCACAATATATGGTTGGTCTAGTATTATAATTTGTATATGATACACAAATTTTTATAGTTCTTAGATTCATCAAGGTATATAGTGTTATTATGAATCTTCCCTCGTCGTAATATTTCTTACATCCCCTTCCTCATATCTTCCACGATATCTCTAACAAACATAGCTCCACCGCTTGTCGATTGTCAGAGGAATTGTGAAAGATGCGAGAGAAGGGGATGAAAGAAATATTACGACGAGGGAAGATTCATAATAACACTATATACCTTGATGAATCTAAGAACTATAAAAATTTGTGTATCATATACAAATTATAATACTAGACCAACCATATATTGTGAAGTGCTCAACTACCAACCATAAATTATCATGCATTTTCTATCTCGTTTTTTCATTAACAATTTCTCGAATATCTCACATATACACAGTTGAGCATGTAATGTCTATCAAATATGTTTTATCAAAAATATTAAACTATATTAAATTAGTGATTCTCCTTACAAATATATAATGTCTATCAAATATTATTAATAGAGTTTAATGGTGATGCATTGATATGTAAAACACTTTTACATTGTCATGTAATTGCAAATCATTATTAATATAATTTTGAAAGTAATTATCATAAAATCAAGTAGGCTAAGTGAGGTGGGTTAAAAAGCCCGTAATTTAAACAGATTCAAAATATTAAAGCCTATATACTATGCAAGTTGTGGGCATTTGCTTCCTACACCAGTCAAAATGCTTATACACCCAGTAGGTATTTGTGAAATACCAGAAATAGCCTTACTTAAAATAATAAAACAAAAGCATTTTGAAATTTCTAATACACCAGTCCATTCGTATTCATTCGAAACCGGCGCTTCTTCTCCTTCTCCTTGGGTTCTCTGTGCTTCCGGCGATTTTGGTCATTGCGAAGTTGTCAGTGTCGTCTCTCCGGCTGTGGACGGTGGTTGTTGGCTGTCGGCGACGAAGTGGTTGCTGATTTCCGGCGCTTTGAGGTAAGTAACTTTCGTTTTTCATTTTGGGTTGCAACCGTACGGATTGATAATCCGTGGCCTGTGGAATGCACGGATTATGGATCCGTAAGAAGGAATGGCTTGTGGTTTTGTCCTGCATGCGTACGGATTGAGAATCCGTATCAAGTGGAATGCACGGATCATGGATCCGTAAGATGGATTGGAATCCAAAGGCCTACGGATTGGCAATCCGTAAGCCTTACGGATTGCCAATCCATATGCCTTACGGATTGCCAATCCGTATGCTTCATACGGTTCATATGGATTGGCAATCCGTAAGGCTTACGGATTGGCAATCCGTATGAAGCATACGGATTGGAATCCAAAGGCCTACGGATTGACAATCCGTAAGCCTTACGGATTGACAATCCGTAAGCCTTACGGATTGCCAATCCATATGAAGCATACGGATTGCCAATCCGTATGGGTATTTGGTTAATTTTTGATTTTTTTAAATGTGAAGATTAAGTGTGATGGCTGAGGAATTTTTTGCATGAATGAATTGAACTGCTTTAATGAATTGGTATGTTAAAAGCATGTTGTGTAAACCATGTAGTCAAAATTGGTAGAATGGTTTTGATCATCCACATGCCTATGCTTTCATGATGTACATTTGGTAGGTAATGTGAAATGTCATGTGGAAAATGATAGCCACAAAACCATAGGCATGTGAAAACTATGTAGTCAAAATTGTTATATGGAATGTGATGAGCATAATGCTATGGACTTGGTAGAATGTTTTTGATCCTCCACATGCCTATGGTTTGATGATCTACATTTAGTAGGTAATTTGAAATGTGATGAGCAAAATGATTGCCACAAATGAATTATTATCCGACGAAAACCATGTAGGTAAAATTGTTACGTGAAATGTCATGCGCATAATGGTATGGATTTTGTAGATTGTTTTTGAGCATCCACATGGCTATGGTTTCATGATCCACACTTTCTACATAATTTGAATTGTTATGAGTAAAGTCAATTGTTATTTGAAAATAATGTTGTGTAATGGTATGGATCCACATGGGTATGTTTGATAGGTATCTAATTACTTTGTTTAAATGTCAGATTATGGCTAAGACTATAGGATTACGGCGGGCTTTGGCAAGGGATGCCAGTGAAGAAGAGGCCGATGTACGGCGAAGACCAACAGCATCAGAACGGAGACAACGACAGAGGACTGATGTTGTTGAGGACGTGCCTGCTGAGTTACCCGCTGACGATGTTGACCCTAGTGCAGCTGTTGAGGCTCATGTTGAGCATAGTGCACCTGTTGAGGCTGAGGTGGAGGGAAGCATCGATGCCGCTGATGTTCATGGATTTCCCGGTGGGCCCCATGACAGTTCAGTGTTGACTCATTATGATGAGCACATTGCACCTAGGATTTGGAGGGGAGAGGTATGATTGTATTTAAACATAGTTTAATTTGATAATTGTTTTCGCGTTAGGGTATGTCTATGTAACTAACCACTAATACAGGAACGGCCCGAGCTGAAGTTGGCATCCCATGGGAGGAAGGTTCAGAAGTTTGGCCGGCCAGCGCCTGAGATTGAAGGGTTGGTGGCAGGTACAGGATTAAGCCCACTGATCACCTGTTCGGTAGATACAGGTGACCGGGGTTTAATCTCGGCATTTGTAGAGAGGTGGCATAAGGAGACTAGTAGTTTCCATTTGCCCATCGGAGAGATGACCATCACCCTGGCCGACATCGCATCTCTCTTTCATCTACCAGTCATGGGTGCGTTGCAGACATACGCCCCTTTGGATGTTGATGAGGCCATTGCATTGCTTGTGGAGTTGCTTGAGGTTACCCACGACCAGGCTGCAGCAGAGACGAAACAGTGCCATGGAGCGTATGTTCGTCTGTCATGGTTGCGGGACTTGTATGCTGAGAGGTGTCAGCAGATGCAGTGGACTGTGGCAGCCAGAGCTTATTTGCTCCATTTGGTTGGTTGCACGATTTTCACTAACAAGAGTGCCACACATATTGGTGTGGTATTCTTGGAGGCATTTCGTGATCTCCACCAATCAGCCGAGTTCAGTTGGGGTGCGGCTGCACTCCAACACATGTATGATAACTTGAACTATGGCTGTCAGCATCATGGTAAACATCTTGCTGGTTATATTAGTCTGCTTCAGGTATTTTGTTAATATATAAGTTTGTGTTTGTTATATATTTAATGTTTTGGTGGAATTTCAACAGCTTATTTGTTTTTGGTTGTTTTGTTTACTTAAGTGTTGGGTATACGAGCACTTTCCTGCCGTTGCCAACATGATTGCAGATGAGGATTATGTGGAGAGTCAGCCACAGGCCTGCCGCTGGAAGCCGGGGAAGGCGTTACCTCTCAGTATGTATCGGAGGCGCCTAGATAGACTGACGAGCGAGGCTGTCTGTTGGACTCCATACATGGATCATCGTGTGGCCCGTCCCTTTGAGGTGATCTCTCTGTACTCCGGCCATATTCGATGGGGTCCATACTGCGTCAGGTACTATCCAGAGAGGGCGCTAAGACAGTTCGGCTTCATTCAGAGCGTCTCGTCTCTTCTTACCTTGCCCACCCCGTCAGATGAAGAGGTGGATGAGACCTGGCTTCAGTACGCACAACATCTTGTGGTCACAGGACCCCCTGCCAGTTACCCCGGCCAGTGCGATGCTGCATACATGGACTGGTTCTACCAGATATCGCACCCGTTCATGTGCCTGCCTCAGCCTGGGGAAGTCAGAGCCCCTCCTCCCGTGCCAGACCCCGCACCTGATACACCTCCTACCATGGCAGACCCCATAGTTGACACTGTAGGTGATGAAGATGACATGCCTCGACATGCAGCGGTAAATAAAATGAAAGCTTCATTCTAGTATTCATAAATGGTAAATCATTTATTGGTTGGTGACCTGTTAACCAGTTTATTCGAACTTCTTTGCAGGGGACCTTTCAAAGCATTGCAGATAGGCTACAAAGACTTATAGATCTATGCATGGTGACCTCCGGCACCGAAGCCTACGACATTGTGGATGAGTGTATTACAATAGCACGCAGTGTGCACGATGATCGGAGAGTGTATGTGCGATCGAGACGTCGTAGGACTGGCCCGCGTGCAGATTGATTTTTTACATTATTCGTGTAGCACTATATACACATATGTATTTACATTGTCATATTGTTGAAACATTTCATTTGATATATTTACATGGTTTGAACATTATCCATCTGCATCAGTATTTAGTTTAGTGAAATAAAATTATGCGCAGTAATACAAATACATAACCGACGTACAAGTAGGTGAACACAAATGAAAAAACTACATAAAGTCACAATGTATGCAGTGTTGAGACCCCCTTTAACAGCCCAGATCAACATAAGTAGATGGCAAACTCGTCAACATGGTATACTTCTACATTCGACTAATGTAAGTAGATGGCCAGTGTTTTGCTTCAGGTTGACAATGCGTTGTCCATAACAAAGCAATTGGTGGCATAGGACACCCGTCTCGCAATGCAACCTGAACAAAATAATGAAAGTTATTGTTAATGTCATATGTTATAACTATAAACACAAATTAAAACCTTTTCATATTACCTGAACAAAATGGTTTCCATACACATGCCCAATACAAATGACGCGATGTACAGCAGAATCAGTAGGCGGTCGGGTTCTAAGGGGAAAAAAGGTCATACTTTGTTGCTTTGAAAGACTAACAATTACAAG
>PYAF01002043.1:342840-360738 GCA_007407185.1 Glycine tomentella
ACTAGCTTTTCTGAAATATGACATGATACAAATACCTTTGAAGTATTGAATGCATCCGAACAATCAACTGAAGAGTTATTATTGTCACACGCAAATGGATCCCCTCCCTTGTCTTCACTCATATTCATTTCTTCATACATCATATCATCATGCCTCCAAATATCATTATCCATCTTAACAAACATATTAAAAAATAACCATCAATAAAAAACTAAATGCATAACAACTATGCTCACAAAAATATCGTACAAAAAATATTAACTTCACAGTATATTTTTAAATGAAAATAGGACAAATACATTAATTAATAATACTTTTAACAAATTAAAAAAAAATTAGAAAAAATACTTTACGGATTGGCAATCCGTACGATCCTTACGGATTGCCAATCCGTATGGTCATTACGGGCTGAGCTTCAAACCAGAACGTACCTCCCACGACCCTCCGACGACTCCAGCGGCCAACGGAAGCTACACCAAAGCTAACCACCACTTCCGAAATGCCGACGAAGCCACAACCAACAGCCAACGAATAACCACGAATGGCGTGCCAAGAAGAGTGAAGAAAAACCATGAAGAAAAAGCATGGACACTGCTGGTGTATGTTAAAAAGCAACTAGGGGTATTATCGGGATTTAATAAAAATGCTAGGTGTATTAGAAATCCTACTAATGTAGGAAGTTAATGCCCAAGTTGTGGGTTGTTGGTTTTGCGGGTGGCCCAATGGCCCAAGCCCGTTTGCCTATCTCTACTCACGGTGCAATACTAGTTTAAATGTCTGTACATAAAACATTTGTACAATAATAAAATTATAATATGTTTTCTACATTCTAAACTATTAAGGCGACGCTTAGTTTGAATGCTCATTTTTGTTTTTATTTTGTATTTTTGTTTTCTGAAAATATTTTTTATTTTCAAATTTTTAAGTTTTAAGAAACAAGTATTGAGAAAAGTACTCTAAGATGTTACCGTATTTTCATTTTTAAAATGTTGATTTGTTATTTTTAGTTTTGGGTCTATTTATATAAATATTTTTAGATAAAATGTTTTCTAAATTTTAAACAAACATATTTTCACTCTTATTTTCTATTTTTTTAAAAATAAAAACTAAAAACACTCAAATCAAGTGTCACCTTAATTTCTGTTTTTCTACCCAAGCGAAGGGCTCTATTATCTGTAACTTAGTTTCTCAACATATTTGATTGGCTTTTACATATGAAAAAGGGTATGCAACCCACTTGAAGTTTGACCTTTGTGCAAATTATTGCTATGTAAAACATTCCCAATTAATACCAAAAAATAAAAATAAAAAATTCCAAATAATCTGTATAGTTTAACCATTGTCCTAATAGGTTTTCCATTTGCCTTCGTTTATCCATTTAACTATAAATAGCAAGAAGAGACTGCTATGCAAGAAGGTGGCCACTTCTTATCCGACTAACCAAAGGTTGTAAATTTTCAAGTACTTTAGGGATGTGATAGATGTTTCTTGGTGTCGAAAAGAAAGAAATTTTGGACCCTTTTGAGCTATGCGTTTTGCAAGCTCAAAAAAAGGCTAGCCATGGAAAATTGAAACACAACAATGTGCAGCTTCTGATGCTACTTTGCCATCGACTGTTAATTGGGTTCGTGTCCTAACTAAGTACTTCTAATTCATTAGTGTCATTTTGTCAAACATATAATTTGAGACATCATACACTTTTTGCATAAAGTTATACAATTTTTGTAACATTCTATTTTAAAAATATTACTATTTGGCCTTCGATTTCCTTACAATCACATTTGTTGGTCACCTGCATGTGATATTTTACAATCAAGGACCACAAGTGACTTCCATCAGGGTCACATTCTTTAAGATAAGGTATCTGGAACCTTCAATTTTTAGAAATTTAAGTTCATCATTAAAAGTCAACTTATCCATATTAACTAGTTGAAGCAAAAGTTGTAATAAGTAGAAAAAACTAATTCCATATTTCTAGGATATTTAGGTAATTCTTATTTCAGATATAGAGAAAACAGAGAGTTATTATACCATGAGGCATATGATATAAGATTTGTTGGAAATCTCTCCATAATTATGGAGCACCACATTCAATAAATCTTGATAGTATCAAATGCATAGAAAATAAAAGGTGGAGGTTCCAAGGTTATGGAATTCCATCGTTGACTCTTGATGATATCACATTTATCTTAGAAAAATGGAGGTAAATTTTTAAAGGGTTCTTGAAAATATGAAAATTAATTTACATCCATTTATTATTCTTGGGAGAAGTCATATCCCTCCACTATATAAATGGAGCTTGTGACTAGTTGTGACTAACAAGCAAGTCAAGAGTGATACTAACAAGCAAGTCAAGAGTGATAGAGTGAGAGTTTTTTGTAATCCTCTTTAAAAAAAGAGAGTAATATTTCCACTATACTTGGTGACTGTTTGAGAAATATTGTAAACCATCATATTGGGTGAGATTGAGATCATTCTAATCCTACTTCATAGTGGAGATATTTTTTTGGACTTGGTCCCGTGATTTTTCCTTTTTATACTGAAGGGGTTTTTCACGTTAAAAATTTCTTGGTGCTATCTTTCTTCTCTTACTCTCTTAATTTATTTTTCTTATTGCCCATCTTAATCACATAGAGAGAAAAAATTATTCTTGATATTTCCCAACATTAAGTTGGGAAGACGATTCTCTAAGATAAAATGACAATGTTAGATATAATTAAATATAAAACAAGCATCATGTTAATTAGTAGTTACTAATTACTTTTAATGTGTAACTGACATTTGAAATTCACTCTTAAAAAGAAGATTGAAATCACAAATGCAGTTTGTTTCTAAGACTACTGTCCCCTCACAAACTCAACGTGCAAACAAGGTTGGGACTCTGAATGGTAGATCAATATAAGAAACAATAAACCAAAGCATAAACTTTGTCCTGGTTGATAATATATTACAAGAGGAAACAACAAAAAACCATTTTTAAGGAAACACCTTCCACTCTGAATTGGTGCACAAATTACAAACACTAAACCGAAATATAAACGTCGTACTGGTTGATAACACTACTATTACAATAAAAAAAACAACACCAAACCTGTTTATTTTTCTTTTTTTTCAACAAGTGACTTTGTCCCCAATGATAATAAAAACTGAAATCTTGGATGCTAGGGTCTTTACACAGCAACAAAGTGTGCTAAGGAAACACCTTCCACTCTGAATATGCAAAACATTATAAAGGCCAACTTTTATTCACACACTTCTGAACTAGGAATGTTCAATCCAATACTTCAATACATCAATTGGAAATCAATCACTTGATATGTATGATAGAATAGCTGAAATTCTAATCCTTAACGGCAGGCATATTGATTTCCATATAATCAACAAACTCATCTACATAATTTTGGTGCCGTTCTTTGTCCCCAAATATCTTACTCGTCTTCTCTGCTTGACTTCTATAAGTTTTTCCTTCCTCCTCCAACATCACTGATCTCAATGCCTTGGCCACTGAGTCCCTTGTGAACTTTCCATCATGCTCATTTATTGGTACTTTGACTCCTACCCTTTTCTCTTCCACAAGCCCATTTAACCATTGCTCACATTGGAATGGCAACATTATAATTGGTAACCCACTTGAAGACCCTCTATGACTGAACTCCAACCACAGTGACTCAGGAAACCCCCAACAGACTTGTGCACTAAAATCCTCAATTGTGGGGCCCATGTTCTCCACACCATTCCCCTTTTGGACTCACTCAGAACGCAATCCTGAGACTGAATAACTGAGGTATTTTGCTTCCTTACAGCCCAGAAAAAGGGAAAACCAGACAGTTCTAATCCCATAGCAATCTCAGTAAATTGTTCATCACTCAGTGTCACCTCACTTCCAAATGCTACATAAACCACTGATCCTTTTTCCTGTTTATCTAACCAATTAAGGATAGTATTCCAGTTTTCATCATTATTGCTGCCTTCACTGAATTGTAGTGAAGGTGGCAATAACCCAACTTGAATCACTGGTTTCCCACATATACTTTCAATCAATTTGAGAGACTCACCTTCAATCTCCATGCAGCTTCTTGGAGCAAACACTTGAGCACCCTTCAGGGTTTCTACAAATTGAAACATGTCTGAAACTCCAGATTCATCTTCCTCAACATGCACGTCAAGAAAAGCTTTGTTCTCTGCAGATTCGCTTGTCTTTCGCAAAAACAAATCCAAAACAGAAGACGTGCTAAATGCAACAAAAATAGAGAAAAAAAGATGCATGAGATTCCAAGCTTAGAAGATATTGGTGGCAACCAGTATGGTGCAAAGTCGCATATGATCCAATTAGGTTTGCATCTCTCCAGAAACTTAGTTAAAGGTTCTTGAAGACCATCATAAGCCTTCTTGAGGTATGAAACAATGTGATGAGGAATGTCCACTGTGGCCTCAGCATTTTCTGGGAGTTGATCAACACGGGGCAGTGGGAATTCTATGAGATCCACGAAAGGTTGTAAATTTTCAGGTAGTTTAGGGAGGCGATGGATGTTTCTAGGTGTGGAAATGAATGAAATTTTGTGACCCTTTTGAGATATGACTTTTGCAAGCTCAAAATAAGGGCCTATGTGACCAAAGGCTAGCCATGGAAACACATCAATGTAAAGCTTCTTGTGATGCTCTGCCATGGAGACAATAAATAGCAAGAGGCAGAACTAGGGGTTAGTGGGCCACCGTCCCCCCTAAAAAAATTAATAAAAAAATGAAAATGAAAGAAAAAAAAAGAAAAGAAAAATATTAAAAAAGGGAAAAGGGAAAATAAAAATATAAAGAAAAACGTAGTAAAAAAAAAAGAAAAGAAAAAAAATATTAAAACAATAAAAAAGAAAGAAAACGTAAAAGAGAAAAAAAATATATAAAAAAGGAAAGCAAATGTAATAAAAATAAAATGGGAAAAAGAGATAACAGAAAATGAAAAAAAAAAAAGACAGAAGATGATAAAACAGAAAAAAATAATAATAAAAAGGAAAAAAATAAAGAGGAAGAGGGAGAAAGAACATTATAAAATGGAGAGGTATGGACAAAAAAGAGAAAAAAGAAACACAAATATCAAAAAGATTAAAAAAAAAGTTGTTTCATTTGGTAAACTAGTGAAAGAGAAGAGTTTCAGGTATTCTTTTATTCCTTTCTTTTTCCCTCTTTTTCTCTTTCTTCTTCATGTTGCTATTCTTCTAAAATAAAATAAACTGCTATTTGCACTCATTCTATTTACACATGCACCCCCTACCATGTTGGGCTGAACTCATTTTTGTTAAATCTGAAATGAAATAAAAAAAATTACTTTTTTGAGTTTTAGTACGGATTCAATTGCTTTAGACCAATTTCTTGATTCTTTGATTACATACATTAAAAAAGAAATTGTTGAGTTTTAGCACGAATTCAATTATAGATGATTTTAACAATATGAAAACACGTAGAGTAAGAGTCAAGTGAAGTGATTTTAATTTTTGTAATAGTTTTTTTTATATTAGGTTTGTATTGTCTTCGGAGTACTTTTGTTTATGATATAATTATTTTTAAGTTCGCTCCCTCTCAATAAAATTCCCGCCTCCGCCACTAATAAATAGTGTTTTGTGTTTAACTATGTGCTAGTTGCTAGGGTATGTGACTTCTTAACGATTGGTCACGAAGGGTTATCCTCTATATTTTGTAGTTGGGCTCGTGTCCTACTTGAGTAAATCCTTATTATATTTGAGGAATAAATAGGGTCACGAAATTGTTTAATTTTTTAGTATTTTTGAAAGAATATTGATAAAATTGATTTTGAATATAATTAATTTTGGTTAAAATTATTTTTGAAATAATGTGATTTATGTTTGAATGTTTTTATTATAAAATTAAGTTAGGAGTAAAATTTAGTTCAAAATTTTGTATCCAATCTAAAAGTTACTAAGAATTGTTTCAATTCATAATGAATTAATTAAGAATTCTTCTCATAAAATCAAACATGAAAAAATTGATCAAAAATTAGTTTTGGAGTTGAAATCAATTCCCTAATGTTAAATCAAACATGTAGTTACACATTTAGGGACAAAATAAAAAAAAATTTTTCTTTCGAGGACTAAACTATCATCAATTTATACATTTAGGGACCAAAATCGTTATTTATCTTAAAAAAATCACATGAAAACAATGTTATAAACTATCATATTTCACAAAAAGTAAAAGTTTGGTTAGTACAAGTGAAACTAAACTCTAACTCTTTAAGCAATGCATTTGGTTCAAGTTTTGTGAATGAATAAAACGTAGTTGGAATAAATTATCTTACTATAGAGGTGTAACACCATAAGAATATTACCACGATTACACTTAAGATTTCTAAAGACACGAAAGTAAAAAAATCTATACAACGTTATTATGCATAAACTAACAATTAAATATACAATTACAACTCAATTTCATGTATCATTAAATATAATTTTCCCCTAGTACATGGGTATCATGCATTGCATAAGATAAATATATAGGAATATAAAATGCTACTAAGCCATGTCTTCTGGGATAAGGCTCTAAGCTCTATCGATACTCGTTATCACTTGTTTACTGAAAAAGAAAGAATCTAAATGAGTGAGATACAATGTCTTAATGAGTACACTAAGGATCTTACATATGAGTTAGGTTCATCTACACAAACATCCATTTCGTTTATCTTTCACAGCTTTATTATTATCATATCTCTAGTAGATTTCTTCATGTCTAAGTCAAAACTACACCTTTCATCATCTATACTTTCATTGAGTTCTTTCTTATCCTCGCATTGTCATGGTAATTTATTATCATTATCATTTTAGGACTTAACTTTCATCATAATAATTTTCTACCACAACTTTATCGGGTTAACTCAATATTTCTCACATATATTCTTGATACTTAGGGTCACGTACCAAAGTCAGATCTAAGGTTACTAGCTAGTTGTTCTTACCAAAATCTGGATATTCCATGTGTAAAACAAAGAAATTTTGATACTTTAAGGAGGTGATGGATGTTACTAGGTGTAGAAATGAAAGAAATTTTGTGACCCTTTTGAGATATGATTTTTCAATCTCAAAATATAGGCCTACCTGATTAGGGATAAAAATAAGTGAAATCAAATAAAACTTAATTTGTTTAAATAGGCCAACTTTGTTTAAAAAAATTCAAGATCTGAGCTTAGATTATTACATGTCATAAAGTTTTTTAAATAACTTAAATCTAACTTTTTTTATTAAATAAAATTTTATAGGCCTAGTTTATTATTTGAAAAAAATCTGACCTAGATTGATTCTAAAGTAGACTAGACCATAGAATCTTATTAAACAACTTTTTATGTAGCTCTGTTAGGGTAGCAACAAGATTATACTCTAATCAAACACAACCTTGACCAGAAACTTTGGAGACAAAAGTTATCTCTTGTTTATTCTTTTCCTTAGAAAAACTAAAATTAAATTAGACTCTTTCTATCATACCTTTATATATATATATATATATAATTATTTTGTATTTTCAGTAATTACACCTTTTGTAATTTTCATTTTTATTGGTCTCATTTAATTATTCAATACAAAAAATCATTTGCATTAATAATTTTTACAATTTGTTTCTTTATTATTTTAATAAAAATAGAAAATATGTTATTCACTAATGATGTAAAGTACATTCAATTGCAAATTATAATATATGATAATTTAATTTTTACAACAATTACTTTTAAAGTTATTAAATACTAGTCATGCAAAACACTTTGGGCTCCTTTAGAGCATCTTTAGTGTTAGATCTTGAGCAAGAATTTTGAGCTCAAGATCTAATCTTCACTAGATCTCCCAATAAAGAAGGTGAAGAGATTTTCAATATGGAGAATGTGTTATTATAGAAGAACTCTGAAGATCTGCGCATTATTCAAAAAATAATAATTTTTTCCTCTCTCCCTCCCTAAGATCTCAAAATGAGATCTACCACTAAAGAAAAAAGGGAGAGATCTTGAAAGATCTTCAATCTAATGTGCCACTATGGAGTCCACCAAAAAGTAGTTTAAGATTCCAATTTGGGATCTACCACTAAAGATGCTCTTGAATTTCGAAAGTGTTCGATCTCTCTCACGGTTTGATGTATGGTTGAACCAATTAGCCATTAAATTCCCCAATCTACCTTGCAATGAGACGCACTCTTCAAGATTCCTCCAAGAACTCAAGCTTCTTCACTTTCACGTGGAATCAAGGGCTGAAAGAAGCTTTGGTTTGCAGCAATAAAAGATGGAAGGAGGTAAGAGGTGAAGATGGAAGATACCATGGAGAAGCTCTCCAATAAGTATAGGAAGAATCGCCACAATAGCATTGAGAAGTCATTGATAAGACCAAGAGATTCTTGCACAAGAACAAGAGAGAAACTCTCACACAAATTTCAGATTTGCATTCATATGAACAAATTTGTTACATTCATTTTTTGGGGCAGCTTATAAAGCCATGAAATTAACTAACTAAATGCATATGAAATGACAATTCAAATGAAGCTTATAATGCAAGCTTAATGAAGCTTGAGGTGCAAGCTTCCCTAAGTGACTCTTGGCTGACCCAAATTGTGCCTAAGGTGCAGTATTTTAAGCCTTAAGGTGCAAACAACAAGCTTAAAAAGGTGCTACACAATTTACACACAAGTGCACCTACACCTCTTTACACACTTGCACTAAAAAGCCCTTTTATTGTCACTATTTTCGCTTCTAACAAGTGCTGAAATTTATGGAATTAAATTGAACTTGAGATATAAAAATCCAACCCTTGTCATCCTTGAGTTGGTGTGCTTCTTCATGCTTGTCCAAGTTAGCTTTGATGTAGTCTTTAAGGACTTGGATTCTAGCTTTTGTCATGGGTCCTTTAAAGTTCACCAAAGGAAATTCTTCAAATTCTCCTTCTAGACCTTTAGCTTGCAATGGACCTCCATCACGATTAATTAATAACTTTTAAATAACTAATTATAACTTAAAAGCTTACATAGACACCATAATGCAACACTTCAACAACACTTAATAAATTCAAACAATTATTATTAATAATAATCTTACTGTTATCTTAACCATTTACTTTTAGAAGTTGTTTGATAAGGAGTTTCTTTTAAGTTTACGGGGAATCTTAGGTTGAAAATGTTAAATTCCTACGTTTGGTATAAATATTTTAAAAATTATTTCAACTAATTTAATATTCTTAGGAATTATTTTTTAATTAAGTTTATATGTGTACATCTAAATCCTTTCATTCTCTACACATATCACTTTTATTGTCTAAGTCCCTACATGACATATCACTAAAAAAATAAAAAATGGTATGTATATATAGACTAAATTAGAGTGTTTTTAAGTATAAGGAACGACAGATCTTAATGGGGGCGGAGGGGCCAAACTTTGTAAAATTATAGTTATATATATACTAAATTTCTCTTCATGGCACTCCAAATTTTAATTCAATGTATATTTGACTTAATCAATGTAAAAGTGGGTCAATTTGGTCATTTAATTTGTTTTTTTTTATTTGGTACTTTTAAAAGTTTAATTTAATCCCTCAATTTGTTTATTTGATTTAATTTGGTCCCTTTATTTTTATAAGGTTCAATTTAGGTCTTTTTATTTTTAAAATAAGTTTAATTTGATCCTATTTTTCTTTTGTTAGTTCCAAAAAAATTTCAAAAATCATGATCAAATTAAACATATTTTAAAAAATAAAGGACCTAATAGTAACTTTTAAAAATAAAGGGACCAAATAGAACCTAATAAATAAATTAAAAGATCAATTTGAATCTTTTGGAAATAAAAGGACCACATTAAACCTAATTTTTTTTAGAAAACCAAAATAGTAATTAAACAGAAGTATTAAAATTTCCTTGAGCAGCCCACAACAAAACTTAATTGAGAAGTCACTCATTGCTAACGATGAATATCAAGTTTTTCAGAAAGAAGCTTAACACTAAGGTCTTGAAGAAGTTGTGGGGTGAGAATGCGGTTAATTTGGAAATGAAAGTCACTGAGTGTGTCGCTCACAAAGAAGGAGGAAGAAGAGAGTAGAGTGTTCGCACTCTAGTTAGTGATGTTTTTTTTGTGATTCCGCATATTTCTCAATCAGGAATAAAAAACAAATCCCTTTAGATACTGAGATCTAACTGACATTTTTAACATATGCTTTTCTTTTATATGCACAGACCAAGGATCAAACTTTGACTACATACATGCTTAAGGGATAAGAATATCTGTCAACAATATCACACCATGTAGTTTATTAATGATTATTGATAAGTTAATGAAATAAATTTTAGAGATTAGTGAAATATTACACTTGATTAAGGTTGGTTTATTGGACAAATACATTAGATTTTCTAAGTCAAAGTAGATTTTAAATTTTGATTATGAATATCACTTATTATCTTAGCCCCATTAAATTATTGGTCAAATTTCAGCACTGAGTATAAGGATTAAAATATATATTTTTATCTTTAGGATCAAATGAATAATTAAATCTTATTTTACTTTGTAATTAGCCTACTATAATCATACAATATTAGTAACAAAAAAAAAAGCATATACGTACTTATTTAAAGGAAATCTTGAACATGATTTCTATTTTCTAAGAGGGTGTATTCAATTAGAATTTCAAACAATTTTAAAAGACTCTTTAGTGTAAGAAAATTTTGAGGTATTTAATCAATATTTTTAAATAATGGAAATAAATTTTATAGTATTCAATCAAGACTATTAGGTATTTTTAAGGAATTCAATAAAGTCCGTTGGTATTCAATTAAGATTCTTTATAATTTAAAAAAATCCTATGATATTCAAAACTATACAAAATTCGATGAGTTCTTTCTTAGGATAAATTTTAATGAATTTCATGAGACATTTTAGTAGAAAATACACATTAAAAATCTCTCACAAACCCCTGAGATTTCACGAGACTTTCTTTCTTCCTTTTTTTCTTTTCCTGCCAATTGACATGTCTTTCTTTTCCCATCATACATAATTCACTGTGTCTTTGTTGAAAATGATATATATTAATATATTTTTTTTACTCTTTCGACCAATGGACAACATGTCCTGGAACATGTGATATGAGAGATCTTTTCAATTCTTTTATTTTACAATTGTGACATCTTGATTATGTACTTATACATATAAATGAACTTGAATATATATATGAACATGAGAAATATATAGTTTTAATAAGCATGAGAAGTTGACTCATATATAAATGAATAAATATATAGATGAGGTTTGAAACAATTGTTGGACATTTTTTTTTGTTTAATAAGATCGTTATTTTGAGAAATGACTATATATATCAATGCTAGACATTGCGATATATAGTTCTTATATAATTAACATGATTTATGATTGAAAGATAATGAACATATTATGCTTCTAAATATGCTAGAAGAAATTGATTTATTATGTAACAGATTTAGGGTTTTTTATATAAGACGATTTGTTTTATTTAAAGTGTTAGGTGAGAAAAATTCATAGATCTTTATTAATAATTTTGAATATTTTTAAAAAATTCACAGAATCCTTTAAAATCTTAAAAATTCATATTGTCCTTTCAAATCTTATAAATTCATATTTTATAAATCCATTAAAATCCGAATTACAAAATCCTAATAATAAAAGTCTTTTTAAAAAAAGCATGGCCTTCTAGTAGGAATTGAAAATGCTCAACAACAACAAACTTTTCTTAGTATGGCCTTCTAGCTCTTTAATAATGTACATGTATGCGTAAAGGAGAAATCAAAAACATGCTTGAAGAATTTCAAGATGCACAAAAGCATAAGGTATAAATACATAACAAGTTTCATGTAAGAAGAAACTAATTTCTATGCTTCTGATTTCTAAATGACAGTTTAATGAGTTGATATTTTGTTTTAAAATTGCATATTGAAAGGATCCTCGTGCAGACATCAGAAGTATAGATGATTTCTTAATACCAAACCAAGTCATCGAACAAACAACTTTGAATTGACCAATTACAAACAACATCAACCACCATAATAAAGCTTTATCATACTAAATGAGGTCGACTATATGATCACACGACACCATTCAAAATGATTAAAAATAAAAGTTTCAAATGGTGCACCAATTACAAACAATAAACCAAAATATAAACATTGCCTAGTTGATAATACAACTATATTACTTCAACAACAACAACAATAAAGCTTTATTCTACTAAGTGAGATCAACTACATAGATCACACAATATCTATTCGGTATGGTTAAAAACCAAAGTATCCAAACCTTTTTTCTTTCCGAACCAGTGACTTTGTCCAAATGATAATAAAAACTAAAATCTGATTATACAGCAACAAAGTGCAGATTTGCAACAATATAAAGCCCATATTTTATTAACATACTTCTGAACTAGGAACCTTCCATCAGTCCAATACTCCAATACATCAAATGGAAATCATTTATTATGTGAAACAGAATAGGTTAAGTGCTAATCCTTTATGGTAGGCCAATTTATTTCCAAATAATCAACAAACTCATCTACAAAATTTTTATAATGATCCTGTAACAGATCCAGGTTTGTGCTTCTGAAGCAGTGTTGACGAGGAACCTGGATTTGTGTATCCGGGTTGACACTCTGGAAAAGTATGCTTATGAGGTTGTTGTGATGAAGGTTTAACCTTGAAATATAAAGTTTTTGGATTTTGGATTTGTAAGGTGTCGAGGACGGACCCTGGACAAGTCGAACCTTGGATTTGTAAGGTGCCAAGGACAGACCCCGGACAAGTCGGACCTGGGATTTATGCCGAAAGAAACTCTTGGGCTTTATATTAATATCATGAACTTGGACGAGGTGATCAGGTTTGCGCATACCGAGCTATGTTGGATTCAGGGGGAGCTACTTAAAGAATGCAAAGGAACTTTGATTCAAGCATTGGTTTTGAGCTTTCAACATGAAATGGATGCCTTGAAGATTAATTAGTGTGATATGTGTAAGAGAAAAACAATTCTGGTGATCCAAGTGCATTGCATTCATATTAATCCATAATTAACTTAATTGGTTTCATAAAAATCACAAGGCTTTGGTAATTTGACTAAGTTTTCAAACTGATTCAAAGGTTTTTGAAAAATAAAAGGAAGTCAAGGATATATCAAAATGTTGTCTTTAGAAAATCTCCAAGGGCTGTTATTTGCAACTATTGTATGGAGAGAGGACACACATCCTATAAATGCTTTGCAAGAAGATTCTATGTGCCAAATGGAGAGTGCATTTGGGTGGAAAAGAGAAACAAAGTCACTAACCTCTATGGACCCAACCTCAATTGGATACCTTATTTTATGAATTAATTTGATTTTTCAGGTATGTCTAAGAGCAAGAACTTCTTTGTGGTATTTTGATAGTGGATTCTCTAGACATATGACGGGTGACAAGTCTTTGCTCACAAATCTTGTTCCTAAAGATGGAGGCTATGTCACTTATGGAGATAACAACAAGGGTAAGATCATTGGCGAAGGCAACATTGGAGATAACTTCAATACCAAGATTAACAATGTTCTCTATGTGGATGGTTTGAAGCATAATCTTCTAAGCATAAGCCAAGTATGTGACAAAGGTTTTAAGATCTCATTCAATGAGAATTGTTGTATGATATGTGATGACCAAAATGGTGAAGTAGTTCATATAGGCAAAAGGAAAGGTAATATCTATCTACTTTCTATTGACCATGCATTCTTTCACAAAACTTCATGCTTAATGAGTAAGTTAGATGAATCTTGGTTGTGGCATAGGAGAGCTAGTCACATCACATCAACATGCACCATATGAACAAGCTTATTAAAAAGGACTTAGTGATTGGTTTGCCAAAACTCAAATTTGAAAAGGACAAACTTTGTGATGCATGTCAAAAGGGAAACTAAAATCTCTTTTCAAAGCAAAAATATTGTTTCCACCTCTAGACCACTTGAATTACTACAAATTGATTTGTTTGGTCCTTCTAGAACAATGAGTTTGGGTGACAATTATTATGGACTTGTGATTGTTGATGATTACTCTAGATATACTTGGACTTTGTTTTTGAAATCCAAAAGTGATGCTTTCCATGCTTTTAGGAAATTGGCCAAAGTTGTTCAAAATGAGAAAAGCAACAAAATTATCTCAATAAGAAGTGATCATGGTGGGGAATTCCAAAATGAACATTTTGAAAAGTTTTGTGAAGAAAATGGAATTAACCACAATTTTTCAGCTCTAAGAACACCTCAACAAAATGGTGTTGTGGAGAGGAAATATAGATCCCTTGAAGAAGGTGCAAGAACACTTTTTAATGAGACAAATTTGCCAAAATATTTTTGGGCTGATGTGATTAGTACAGTTTGCTATACTTTGAATAGATTTCTCATAAGGTCTATTTTGAAGAAAATCCCTTATGAGCTGTACAAAGGTAGAAAACCAAACATCTCTCACTTGAGAACCTTTGGCTGCAAGTGTTTTGTGTTAAATAATAGGAAAGAATCACTTGGAAAGTTTGATGCAAAGGCTGATGAAGCTATATTTCTTGGATATTCATTACAAAGTAAAGCTTATAGAGTTTTCAAAAAAAGAACTATGTGCATGGAAGAATTTGTTCATGTAATTTGTGATGAATCTAACCCCTCAAGAGAAGAAAAGAAATGTGATTTAGATGTAGGTCCTATGGAGGAAATTGTCCAGCCAATTAAAGAAAAAGGAGAACCAAGTGTTGTAACAAATCCATCAACACCTAATCAAAAGCCAAAAGAATGGAGAACAACAAGAGATCTCTCACTTGACAACATCATAGGTGAAGTGTCAAAGGGAGTATCAACTAGATCATCATTGAGAAATTTATGTTGTGACATGGTTTTTGTATCTTAAATTGAACCTAAGGATATTAATCATGCCTTACAAGATGAACATTGGATGCATGCTATGCATGATGAACTAAATCAATTCAAGAGAAATGAAGTTTGGGAACTTGTTCCTAGACCATCATCTTTCAAGCCCATTGGTATGTTGATTCAAGAGGAGTCATGAGAAGTTGGACAAGGAATCAAGCTTTGGAGTTTTGTGCTTTCAACATGCCTCATTTCAAAAGTGCCATGGAAGCTTGAAGATCAATTTGATTCCTGTAAAAGGAAAGAAGTGTATCTGATAATCCAGTGTGCATATCATGCATATCATTCATTTAGGATTGTTAGATTGAAGGCTAATGCAAAAGCATTTAATAAATAAGGTAGATTAAAATCAAGTTTTTGGAAAAATGAAGTTTTCCTGTTTTAATCGATTATAGATATGTTGGCATCGATTATTTTGTTCTTCGTGCCTTCTGGAAAATAAATTAAGAACATTGTAATCGATTACATATCGAATTAATCGATTACCTAGGCTAAAATTGAAATAAAAAACTTCCTGTCTCAATCGATTACAGAAGTGCCTATGGCTAACATGTTTTGCTAATTTAATCGATTACATAATGCATTTGAAAATATTGGTCTTCCTGTTTTAATCGATTACCAAAAACAGTAATCGATTACTCAGTGTATTTGGAAAATCACGAGTTCTTGTCTTAATCGATTACGTGACGGGATAATCGATTATAATGTTCATAGCTCAAACCCAAAATGTATTAGAAACACTTTAATCGATTACATTCTTGAATTAATCGATTACATATGCTAAATAATCGATTACAGGAGCGTGTTTAATCGATTATTTTCAGTTAGAAAGCTGTTATAAGTAGAACCCATTGCTCTGTGATTTTAAGAGTTGAACAATTCGAATTCTGGGCAATCACAAACATTCATGAGCTTTCATTAGTGAGTTTTCTGAGTTTAAAAAATGTCTTAGCTTCACCAAAATTCATATGGGTTTTTGATTTGATGAGTGAAGCATCATTGAGTCTCAAGGAGTAAGGAAAAAGGATGCATTGAATCTGTTATTCTTTCTTTCAACCTGGTGAATCATACATATGCATTTTGTTCATTGGATTATCAGGTGAATGTGTTCCTTATTCTTTGTGGTTGTAAATCTGTTATTTGATTTATGTAAAGATTGGCTTATTGTAAATGGGTTTCTTGCATGATAACTAGAGATAGTGTTTCTTTAGGGGTTGCTGAGTAGTGTTCTCAGTGGGGTTGGTCTCTAAGAATCTAATAGTGTTTTAGATCTCTGAACTTTATCTAGGGTTGATAAAGAGAGACTTGTACTATCTTGTAAGAACATTAATTTGCAATAGTGGAACTCCATTCTAGTGTTGAGTGGAAGAATTGGATGTAGCTTCATAGTGTTTGAAGTGAACCAGTATAAAAATTGTGGCTGATCTTTATTCTATTCTCTTCATCTCTTTATTGCTTTGGTTTGTGAATCAAATTATTTGCACAGAAAGATTTCAGTTGTCTATAAGATTCTTGGTTTCAAAACAATTTTTTTAAAGTGATAAAGATCCTGTGGAAACTCTGATTATAAAATTTTTAAATATCAAGATACAACCAATTCACCCCCCTCTTGGTTGTATTGAAGTATTCCTATCATTTTCATGATACTAAATGGGTTTTTAGAAACAAGCTTGATGAAAGTGGAATCATAGTATGAAACAAGGCTAGATTGGTTGCTAAAGGTTACAACCAAGAGGAAGACATTGACTATGAGGAAACTTATGCTCCAGTTGCAAGATTGGAAGCTATAAGGCTATTGCTTGCATTTGCATGTTTAATGGGTTTTAAAATTTATCAAATGGATGTTAAAAGTGCATTTTTAAATGGTTACATTGAGGAGGACATCTATGTTGAACAACCTCCTAGATTTACTGATTTTAAACATCCAAACCATGTTTTCAAACTTAAAAATTCCCTCTATGGTCTACAACAAGCCCCTAGATCATGGTATGAAAGGTTAAGTAAATTTCTTCTTGAACAATCTTTCATAAGAGGCAGTGTTGACAAAACCTTGTTCATCAAGAGGTATAGAAATGATATTCTATTGGTTCAAGTATATGTTGATGATATTATTTTTGGTTCTACCAATCAATTGCTTTGTAAAGAATTTTCTGCAGCTATGCAAAATGAATTTGAGATGTCTATGATGGGAGAATTGACATTCTTTCTTGGACTTCAAGTGAAACAAATGAAGAATGACACTTTCCTTAATCAATCAAAATATTGCCTTGAAGTCATCAAAAAGTTTGAAATGGAGAAAAGCAAAGATGCTGCAACTCCAATGGCAACATCAACCTACCTTGATTCAGATGAAAAGGGAAAGAAAGTTGATGAATCCAAATTTAGAGGGATGGTTGGTTCTTTATTGTATTTGACAACTAGTAGACCTGATATTATGCTTAGTGTTTGCTTGTGTGCTAGATATCAATCAAATCCAAAAAAGTCTCACCTTATAGCAGTCAAAAGAATCCTCAAATACCTCAAGGCAACATCAAAAGTGGGGCTATGGTATCCTAAAGGTGCAGCAATCAATATTATTGGTTATTCTGACTCATATTTTGCAGGATGTAAACTTGATAGGAAAAGCACAAGTGGTACTTGTCATCTTCTTGGAAGCTCACTCATATCTTGACATTGCAAGAAACAATCTTGTGTAGCTTTGTCAACTGCTGAAGCTGAATATATCTCAGCCGGGAGTTGTTGTGCACGAAGCCTATTGTTAAAGCAACAATTACAAGATTTTGGAGTTGATCTAAAAGAGATACCCCTGCTGTGTGACAACACAAGTGCCATAAACATCTCAAAGAATCCTGTTATGCACTCAAGGACCAAGCACATTGAAATTAGACATCATTTTCTAAGAGACCATGTGCAGAAAGGTAATATCAAGATTGATTTTGTTGATACAAACAACCAATTGGCTGATATATTCACAAAACCTTTGGCTAGAG
>PYAF01002043.1:360838-393085 GCA_007407185.1 Glycine tomentella
TAATTTAAACTAGCTTGTTTAATATATGCCTTTCCATGCTAAATTGAAATCCCTTGCTATCTCCATCACAAAAGCTGTTGAAAAATTTGAAATTGGTCTGCATAATGCTCTGCAATCTGATATTTTCTTTGTAATAATTGATTACACTATGGGTTAATTAATTAAAATCATTAAAAACTACCTTTGGTAAGCTTTTTGAGCTATGGTAATCGATTACAACATAAAAATAATCGATTATTTAGTTATTTCTGAAAATGGGTTTCTCCTGGAGTAATCGATTACACGTGGGGATAATCGATTACATTAACTAAAATGTGTTTTTCAGTTTCAAAGTTTCACTGGAGTAATCGATTACAGTGAAATTGTAATCGATTACATTGCAGTCTTTTATGTTTTTCAAGATTAAATCTCTTGGAATAATCGATTACGAATCAGATTAATCGATTACTGAAGCTCTGTTACATGCCTGGATTCCTAAAAATTCTAATATAATCGATTACATTGGCATATAATCAATTACAAGTCACCTTCCACCTCTGACTGGTTATACAAATAATCGATTATCTTATGGATTAATCGATCACTGTGTGTAATTTTTATGCTCTAAATGTGTGAAATAATCGATTACACTGAAATTATAATCGATTATTTAGGTGGTTACTGCACATCTGACAGATTTTTTGGATTTTGTAACTGCCCAATCTTCACTTAATTCAAATTTAAAATCTCTACAGTGACTTAACTACTTCTAACAGCTATTTTTTAAAAAAAATTTGAACGTTGGGTGTCTGAAATTCATCTATAAATAGAGTTTTTCATCTATGGAAATGTTTGCACCAACCTCTCTTCTCTATCTTGCTAAATTTTTGTCTTTGTGTCCCTCCTAAAATGTCTACACCTAAGAGAGTTAGAACTTTTAAAAGGAAGGTAGGGGAATCCTCTTCCAATCCCCCTCCACCTAATAGACTTGATCTTTGGTTCACAAATGAGACTGATAAGATAACTTACCTTCAGTTTAATGCTACCAAACAAGTCTGCTCACCTAAATACCTTGACCTAAACTGGTTCATAAGAGAAGGATTTCAATTCCCTGCTTATTTAGAAACCCAAGGCCTTAGGCAATTTCTAGAGATGAAGGGTACATACTACCCTGAACTGGTAAAGGTATTCTATACCTGTGCCAAGGGTTCCATGAATGGGACCATGAAATCTCAAGTTAAGGGTGTCACTATGGAGATTACCCATGAAGTCTGGGAAATAGTAGCTGGGGTTATATGTGAGGGTGAGAGAAAATTTGATGAGAATCTTAAGGGTTACAACAAACTTGATACCTACAGGGACATGCTCCATGATCCCCAAATGCAAATTAGGAATAGGCTGGGTACTGGCCCAATGACTCCTGAAGATAGGTTGCTTCATTACATAATAACCTATGTCTTAACACCTAGGGCAACCAATCATGCCCAAGCCACTGATGAGGACCTACAACTTGTGTATGGTCCGAAGCACTCTATACCCATGAATTGAGTTCTTATATTTGAGGAAATTATGTTAAAATCTAAGAGGCTAGTCAACTACCCCTTTTCCTATGTTGTTATAGTGTCTAGGTTCATAAATCACTTCAATATTGATGTGTCCAATGAGGTAGTGGACCACACCAACTCCAGTAACAACCTCATCCAAGACAAGCACCTCACAAAGCTTGGCATGATGAAGACACCACAAGGATGGGTGATGGCAGGTCAACAACCAGTGCCCCAACCTCCTGCTGCTGCTGGTGTTCAAGAGGAAGCTTCTGAGGATGAAGAAAGGGACCCCAATTAGCCCATGTACACCCAATTTGAATCATTGATGCTGCAGAAGATGGATGGGCTTCTTCAAATGTATCATGACTTTAGTGCTGAGACTAGTGTCTCCTTAGATGAAATAAAAAATAGGCTAGATCTCATGGAGGCCACTTTAAAGTCTGATGATTCTGGTTCTTTCTAAAAGACCTTGTAGTGCTCAATTTTTTTATGCTCTATTTTTTATGTCTTTTCTTGTTTTTGTTTTAAGCTTTGTATTGGTTCCCCACTAATATACCAATAATATATAAAGTATACATTATGTTTCTCCTTTACTTATCCGCTGTGCATTATATATTTTTGTCTTTAACAAGCCAAATAGGGGGAGAAATAATTGATTTTGGACATGCTCTGCCATAGACTCTGTATTACCCTATTTTTTGTTCAAAATTTTGCCCAAAATTGATTTAAATGGATTGTGAAATTTAGGGGGAGCTGAGTGCTTAAAATGAACTTATTGAATCCATAAATCTTGTAAATGAATGCTGAATGAATCATAGATGCTTTTAACACTTGTTCTTGGCAAAGGAATTGGAAATTTTTCAGGTTTGTAAAGCTCAAATTTTTCCCAATTTGGTTCCTCAATTAACTTCAAGTTCAACTGGTAATCAATTAAAGATTTGGCATGTTCAAAGTCAAAAAAGGGGAGATTGTTGGATTCAGGGGGAGCTACTTAAAGAATGCAAAGGAAATTTGATTCAAGCATTGGTTTTGAGCTTTCAACATGAAATGGATGCCTTGAAGATTAATTAGTGTGATATGTGTAAGAGAAAAGCAATTCTGGTGATCCAAGTGCATTGCATTCATATTAGTTCATAATTAACTTAATTGGTTTCATAAAAATCACAAGGCTTTGGTAATTTGACTAAGTTTTCAAACTGATTCAAAGGTTTTTGGAAAAATGCATTTTGCACGGATTTAATCGATTACCTCAAGTCTTTAATCGATTATTTTGTTCTTTGTCTATTCTGGAAAAGCTTTCAAGAACAATGTAATTGATTAACTATGGGAATAATCGATTATTTGACCTTTGTTTTCATATGAACTGCCTTGTTGAATACTTTAATCGATTATTATTGGGTAGTAATTGATTACATGGTTATATATGATTTTAAGTTGTGCTGGGATAATCGATAACCACTGTATTGTAATCGATTACACAGGCTTATTTGAAAAAGTCATTTCCCTGCTTTAATCGATTACCGTTTCTTGTAATCGATTACATTGTATATTAGTGCTTACAAGTTTTCCTGGTTTAATCAATTATCACATGATGTAATCGATTACATAGTTCATTTAGCTTTTAGAGACTCCTGCTTTAATCGATTACCATATTCTTGTAATCGATTACACTGTGTATTTTGTCATTTTGAGTCTCCTGTCTTAATCGATTATAGGATGAAATAATCGATTATTTTGCTCGTTGCTCATGCCCAGAAACAATGTTAAACACTTTAATCGATTACATGGTTTATTTAATCGATTATATGAGCATTTTAATCGATTATTGGGCGCGTTTAATCGATTACAAGCAGTTACAAAAAGCTGTTATAAATAGGATTGATGCTCAGCTGCTTTTACAACTTTGTGGAACATTACCCATACGTATTTTCTGAGCCTAAACAGTCTTGTGAGCATTCTAAAGTGATTTCTAAGGGTTTAATTGTGTCTTGCTTGTGTTTGACTCATTCTTGGAGCTTGAAAACCATTTCAAGATTAAGGAAAGTTGTGCTATTTGATTTATATTCATTCAACCTGATCTGGTAACATAATTTTGCATTGCATACATTGGATCATCAGGTTGTTTCTCTCATTAATCTGATTGTAATTTGCATTTTGGATTTTCTTTGTAATTTGGCTATTGTAATTGGGTTCTTGCTTGAAACTAGAGAAAGGGTTCTCTAGGTGGAAGAACTGAGTAGTGTTCTCAGGTTCTTGTCTCTTAGAATCTAATAGAGTTTTAGATTTCTGTACTTTATCTAGGGTTGATAAAGGGATACATTGTAATTGATTATAAGAATAGAAAATTATAATGGTGGAACTCTAACCTAGTGTTGGTTGGAAGGAAACTGGATGTAGCTTCTAGTGTTGAAGTGAACCAGTATAAATATGATTGTGTCTTGCTTCTCTATCCCTTAACTCATTATATTCATTGTGTTTTTGATTAAATTGCTTGACCAACAAAGTCAGTTTTGATCCATTGAATTCCTTGGGACTGAGCTACTTGATTGAATAAGGTTTCTTGGTTTTGAAAAGTGATAAAGATCCTAGAAACTCTGATTTTGATTAAAGAAATTTTTAATTTACCAAGGTTTAACCAATTCACCCCCCATCTTGGTTAAGTATAAGATATTCATATTCTTTACAAGCTAGACGAGGTGATCAGGTTTGCGCATACCGAGCTGGATGAGGTGATAAGGATTGCGCATATTGAGCTGGACGTGGTGATCAGGTTTGTGCATACTGAGTTGGACAAGGTGATCAGGTTTGCACATACCGAGTTGGACGAGGTCATCAGGGTTGCGCATACCGAGCTGGACGAGGTGATTCATGTGTTTCCTACCGAGCTTGACTTTTAGTGGATAAATCTGAACCCGGCAGCCAGTGTGTGTATAAGGACCAATCCAACTCTGATTCCTGGCGCCAATAGCGTCAGAGTGGCGCCAGTGGCGCATGACACACGTGCCAGGGTCATTTAAATAACCCACTTCTCAACGTTTCTACGCAAAAACACCATCATCTTCTTCCTATCTTCGTTTTCTCCATTTCCAAGAGAGAAAAACTTCATAACCACTCACCTTTAAGGACGTGTAAGCTTGGAGAAATTGTCCTTTAGCTTTCCTAGACATTTGTAGAGGTAAGAAACACAAGCTTTACCGATTATTTGAGAATTTGTTTTTGAGATGTATAGTGACCCATTTGAGTTAAAGCTGGAACTAGATTTAGGTCATTTGGAAAAGAATAGTGTTTCTTTTCATGCAACAGTTGCTAACTGTTATTGTTTGCTTATATGCAATGGTTGATAACCATTATTGATTTCTTGCATGCCTTTTGTAGAGCGTGATACAGAGGATATTGGTGGTTATGACCACGAGGACGGAAGAGCCGTGTAGCACTTAGAGCTAGTAAACTCTTTGTTCTTTGAAGTTTTCCCTTGACTGTGTTCCACTATACTCCAAGGGAGTGATGGTTATTGTGTGTTATGATGCACGTGGTATTGAAATTATGTGTTACTGTCCTTTTATTAAGAACATGTATATGATGTACATTGTGATGATATGCTGTATGATTGATAAGATTCTCTGGCCAGTAGAATAGACTAAACATGGACTTCCTTTGGAGCTAGAGTTTTGTGGAACAACTTCATGTGGTTAATTGATATAAAAACCTGAGAGAGTGTGCCCTTAAGTTGATGTTCTTCTCTTGGAAGTGCCATATACAGCTGAGTAAAGTCCTGAGAGAATGTGCCCTTAAATGGATGATCTTCTCTTGCTATATCTGTGTTGCATTCCCAAAGTTGGTAGCACCCAACGGAATGACTGTGTTGTGATATACATGTGATGTATTTATGAGAGCCATGAAGGCTAGATTATGTAATGCCCATTTTGATGCTTTATGTCGTGGAAGTGAACCAGGGGGAGGAAAGGCATCCAAGAACCCTAAGTTTACTGAGATTGTATCTCACCCCATTTGGGGATTTAATTTTACAGGTGATGCGCAGCGAGCGGATGGTGGATCCCAGGGCAAGAGGCCCGAGTAGGTTTATGGTTCCGGGTGAACCTCAAGCATATTATTTTGAGAGCATGTTGGCTCATTGTTTTGTTATGCCTATATATATTTTGTACCCCTGAGGGGAAGATGCATAATTGATGTATATATATATATATATATATATATGTTGTATATTTCATGAGAGCGTTTACCATATATAGTGCAAAGATGGTATCGTTGTGGACGTATGATGACGTCATTTTATTAGTTTCTTTCGAATTATTATCTTTAATTAATTGTTGTGGTTAACAACCATAATCGAATGTTAATGAACCGAATGCATACGGGGCATTACATTTTATGGTATCAAAATAGCAGTTTCCTAGGGAAGCATTATGTATGGTGATTTGTGTGTTATTCAAAACTGTTTTAGGTGTTCATTATGACTATTGCATGTATGGTCACTGAGTGTAGGCCTGATCAACTCACCCTTTGTGTGACATATGCAGTACCATGTGAGGACCCGGAACAACAGTGAGATGGTGGGCGCCAATGCACACTCTGACCCAATGACAGCTGCCTTGGCAGCTATGCAGCAGGAGATGGCTGCAAACCGACAGGCGAATGAGGCCTTGAACGAGGTTTTGATGGCAGAGTTGAGATCTCTACGGAGAGAGGACAGAGCACCTTCTCCACCACCTACCTACGAGGGTGAGGGTAGTCGCCACCAGGGTGCAGCTAGCCATTGTTCTGATAGGCCTAGCCACCACAGAGGGGACCGGTTGCCCCAAGCTAATGTTGAGGAGGATACAACTGCTAGAGGGAAGATGCTCATTGCTTTTCACAAGCATGACCCTCTAGCTTTTCATGGGGGATATGATCTCATTGCTGCCGCCAAATGGCTGCAGGCCTTAGAGAAGATCTTCACAGTGATGGAGTACCCAGACCACCAGAGACTTCTCTATGCTACATATCTGCTATAGGGAGATGTGCATGAGTGGCGGGTCACCACTTCACAGTTGCTAAGAGGCCATGGTGAGGCTATCACCTGGCGGACTTTTGAGGCCCAGTTCCTGAACAGATATTTTCCCTGAGATGCTAGAGAGCAGAAGCAGGCCGAGTTTGAGGGCCTTGTCCAGGGATGAATGTCAGTGGATGAGCACTTAGCAAAGTTCAATGAGTTGGCTAAGTATGTGCATTTAAGGAGGGATCTACTTGATGCAGAGGTTCTTGCTGCTAAGTTCCAGAGGGGACTTAGATAGAGCATTGAGGAAAAGATTACGGGTAGAGGATCCCGAGATTTGGGCAGCCTGGTGAGACAGTGCCATCAGGTGGAGGATATGATTAGAAGGCGTAGTGGCAACCAGCTTACTCCCTCCATGAGACAGGAGGTGAGGAGGTCCAATGGTCTAGGCCCAGCCAAGAAGGGCAAACGCAGAGGTTTGAGAGTTTCTTCTCCAGTAGACCGGTTCAAGAAGGGTCCCAGTCAGAGAGCATTGCTATCGAGACCAGCTCCATCTCCCAAGTGTGTTACTTGTGGGAGGAATCATTGGGGAGTGTGCCCCACTAGTCAGCTTATATGCTATCATTGTGGCAAGCATCGTCACTATGCTAGAGATTTCCAGCAAGCAGGCGGCCGGGCTGTAGCCGCTCCAGTGATTTCAGTAGCACCTACTGCAAGCCGGATATACACAGTGGATGCTAGAGAGGTAGCCAGAGCTCCTAACTTGATCAGAGGTAATATTCTGATAGATGGTTATGATGTGAGAGTCTTGTTCGACTCTAGAGCTACTCACTCCTTCATTAAGTATCGTACTGCTTTAGATGTTCAGATTTTCCCTCCTATGGAGGTTACCACCGCTTCTAGGGAGCAGTGTCGAGTGGATATGTACTGCCGAGATGTGCAGTTTCAATTTAAGGGCAAATAGTACAGTGTTGATCTGTATTGCCTTGCGATGCCTACCCTTGAGATAATTATGGGGATGGATTGGTTAGCCAAGTATGGCATTATGTTGGATTGCTACAATAAGAAGGTCGTGGTACCTTCAGATGGAATCAGCCCGGGTTCCACTTCATTTTTCACAGTCTTGCAAGCTCGCAAGACAATGAAGGGAGAAACTCAAGGCTATCTTTTGCTGAGTGCAGCGGAGGAGAGGCAAGGGGTAGACCTGTTAGAGATTTCGGTGGTGAGCGAGTTTATTGACGTATTCCACGAAGAGATTACACAGCTTCCACCCGAGAGGGAGATAGAATTCTCCATCGATTTGATTCCAGGTGTAGGACCCATATCTACAGCTTGAGGACTTGTTGTCCAAGGAGTTTATGAGGCCGAGTGTGTCGCCATGGGGAGCACCGGTTATCTTCATGAAGAAGAAGGATGCAAGTATGCATTTGTGTGTGGATTACAGGCAATTGAATAAGGTTACTATAAAGAATAAGTATCATTTGCCTCGGATTGATGATCTGCTAGATCAGTTGAGGGGAGCCTGTGTGTTCTCCAAGATAGACCTGCAATCCAGATATCACCAGATTCGGATTAAGCCAAATGACATACCGAAGACTGCATTCAGGTCTAGATATGGTCATTATGAGTATCAGGTCATTCCGTTCGATCTCACGAACGCCCCAGCCGTGTTCATGGATTATATGAACCGGGTGTTCAGACCTTTCCTGGATCAGTTCGTAGTGGTATTCATTGATGACATACTGATCTACTTCAAGAGTGAGGAGGAGCATACCGAGCACCTCAGGACTGTTCTTCGGACGTTGAGGAACGACCAGTTGTATGCCAAACTGTCGAAGTGCGAGTTTTGGCTATTAGAGGTGAAATTCCTTGGCCATGTGATTTCTATAGCTGGGTTAGCAGTTGACCCCAGTAAGATAGAGGTTGTGATGACTTGGGAGAGGCCCAAGAATGTTTCAGAGATCCGGAGCTTCCTTGGACTGGCGGGTTACTACCAGAGGTTCATTCAGGGGTTCTCACAAATGGTGTTGCCCTTGACCCGCCTTACCAGGAAGGGTACCCCATTTGTCTGGACTCATAAATGCAAAGAGTGCTTCCAGAAATTAAAGGAAAGGTTGACCACAACTCCAGTGTTGACTCTTCCTGATCCTAAGGGAAGTTTCAAGGTTTATTGTGATGCTTCCAAGCAGGGGCTTGGATGTGTGTTGATGCAGGAGAAAAGAGTGGTTGCCTATGCATCCCGACAGTTGAAGTCGCATGAAGAGAACTATCCTACACATGATTTAGAGCTAGCAGCAGTGGTCTTTACTCTAAATATATGGAGGCACTACCTATATGGTGCCAAGCTAGTGGTGTTCAGTGATCACAAGAGTCTCAAGTACTTGTTTGATCAGAAGGAGTTAAATATGAGACAGAGGCGATGGATGAAATTCCTCAAAGATTATGACTTTGAGTTGAGATACCATCTCGGGAAGGCCAATGTAGTGGTAGACGCCTTTAGTAGGAAGCATATGAGCATAGCTTGCATGATGATTGAGGACTGCAGACTGATAAAGGACTTCCAAGATATGCACCTGACCATGAATGAGGGTGACCGGGGTCTCGAGTTGAGAGAGACCAAGATTGATAACAAGTTGATTATGAGGATTCGAGAAACCTAGAAACGTGATGATAATGTGAAGTCCTTGATTGGACAGAAGGACGTTTCTTGGGAGACCTATGACTTGGTGTTATACCAAGGGAGAGTTGTGGTGCCTAAGGGCGAGTTGGTGGATGCAGTTCTGTCTGAGGCTCATAAAAGCTGGTTTAGCATTCGTCCACGTGCCACCAAGATGTATCAGGACCTTAAGAGGAACTTCTGATGGCCAGGGATGAAGAGAGACATAGTCGAGCATGTGGCTAAGTCTGGTATGTCAGAAGGTGAAGATTGAGCATCAGAGAATGTCAGGTCTACTGCAGCCTTTGCAGATTCCAGAGTGGAAATGAGATAGCATTTCCATGGACTTCATAGTTAGACTACCGAGGACTCAGACAGGATGTGATTCCATCTAGGTGATTGTTGATAGGCTGACCAAGTCTGCTCACTTCTTACTTGTTCGGACTAACTATACCACAGAGAGGTTGACTCAGCTAGGTGACCAAATGTTAGCCATGGAAACACAACAATGTGCAGCTTCGCCATGGAGACACTAAAGTTTTTTTTTTTGGTACAATTTTAAGCATGCTATGATCTGTGGATTATTTATCATTGGTCATAAAGTGTTATTCTCCATTCAACAAAATTCAGCAAAAAAAAATGGTTATTCTCCTGTGTATGTACTACCATATCAATTACTCATGGGTTTGTGTCCAACGTAAAAAGTAGTTATATATATTCATTAATGTGGTCACTGGTCTTGTCCAAGATCAAATTTAAGATATCATATTAAAAAAACAAAATTAAAAGAGAGATATCATATGCTTTCTTAAGTTATAAATTCACATCACACTAATGTTTCACAACAATGTGCAGCTTAATTCGCCATGGAGATGCTAATTGTTAAGCATGCTATGATTTGTGGATTATTTATGGTTGGCCATAAAGAGAAAGGGCTATATATACGTACAAATCAATTATTAATTGTGTTTGTGTCCCGTGTACATAAACAGTTATGAGTAATGCTTCCTACATCAGCAATTATTCTTATACACCTAGCAAAATTTCATTATTCCAAGAATACCCTTCAGCACTTTTCTTCTTGTATTTGTTGGTTAAAACAGATACACCCAGCGCTTTTGTTCTTCGTTGGCTGGGTCATTGGTTTCATTCGTTCTTTAGTTTTGTTTTTCATCTCCAGTTGGTGTTGTTGTTTTGGTGGTAGCAGAGGTGGTCGTCATTCATGGTGGTTGGTTGGTTTAGGTTCGTCGAAGCTTTGTCGGAGGTATGTTCCTGCAACAAACTCTGTGATAATCCATAAAGGTCATACGGATTGCTCATACGGGTTACCAATCCGTATGACTCATACGGATTACCAATCTGTATGAGTTTTTTTTAAAAAAATTGTTTAAAAGGGTTTTTCCTGTTTTAAAATGTTTTTTAATTTATGTATTTGTAAAGTGTGTATAATTTGTTGTATTCCAATAATGTATATGTTATTTAATTTGTATTAGTCATTTGAAGAAATGTATTGATGAGTATTGAATTGGTATATAGTTTGTTAATGAACATTTATTTTTAAATTGTTTGTTTAGATGGACAACGATGACTAAATGTATGACAGTATTATGTTTGAAGAAATTAATATGACTGAAGACAACAGAGACGCACCTTCTGCGTTTGAAAATAACATATGTTCAGTTGATTGTTTTGATGCTTTCAATACTTCAGAGGTATTTATATGACATTGTTTTTGACTAAAGGGTGCGATAATTAATTGTTTGAGAAGATTTAAGCTGTATTATCATGATTTTGTAGGTGTTTAATTCTCATGATGAGCTATTGTAATGGGCTTGTAAAGTTGCATATGAGATGAGCTTTGTAGCCGTGATAATGAGATCTGACACAACAACTGGAAAAAGAGGAAGAACCTCATTTATTTTAATTAGTTGTGAAAGGAGTGAAAATTTTAGAGCATTCAACAAAGATATAGTACGGACGACGACTAGCACTAGAAAGTGTGGTTGTCCTTTTAAGTTGCGAGCGAAACCAGTTGTAGGTGGTGAAGGCTGGATGGTGAAGTTAATATGTGGGACTCATAACCATCGTTTGGCTAAGTCATTGACTGAACATCCATATGCTGGTCGTTTGATTGAGGATGAGAAGCTTATTGTAGGCCTACCAAATTTGTGCACCTTTCTGCCATGAGATGCCAACTTCAGCTCAGGGCGTTCCTGCAATATTTCTTACTTAGCTAGCTACATATAAATCCCAAATAATTTAAAAATGGAATTATATTTAAATACAATCGTACATTTCCTATCCAAACTTTTGCTACGACATGATCAACATAAAATGACAAGACTAAAGTGTCATGGGGCCGGCAGGAAATCCCTCAGCCTCGACATCAATGCTTCCCTCCTCAAGTGCAACAATGTTAGTCACATCCCCAACAACAACAGCCTATGCTCGTTGTCTTCAAATAAATGCTGTCGACCTTTGGGGTTCAGCGGCTTCTTCTTCGTTACCATTTGCCTCTCTACCTAAGGCTTTGTTGACTACTCTGCCCAAAGCCTGACGTAATCCTCATCTTTTAACCATAACCTGACATTTTGATAAATTGTCAGATAACAACTTCAAATCAATCCAAATGAATGCAATCAATATCAATTATTTTCATACAAATCAAATTAACCCAAATCAATGCATACCCATCTGGATCATAATCAATATTCCAATTAACCAACTATGGATCGCAATCCAAATTTAATTGTTATTGAAAACACTAAGGCAACTACTCTAGAACCATAGTATCACAATAAAAAAATATCAGAATTAGACAGAATGTTTAAGCTTAATTAGTACCCATGTGAGGAACCCCACCTAGAAAGCTTAGGAGAGAATTCTAGACCAAACCTCCCTTTGATAAGGTGACGTGAGTTGTCGAACTCAGTCAAATCAACTAAAGCTCCACCACTTGTTGCATCCACCAAACTTCTATCCATAGGTAACAAACCTTCATAGAAATAAACAAGAAGAAGTTGGTTTGATATCTGATGGTGGGGCAACTGGCACACAATCTCTTAAACCTCTCCCAATATTCATGCAAGTTTTCTCCATTGGCTTGTTTAATACCACATATTTCCTTTCTAATTGTTGTAGCTCTTAAGGAAGGAAAGAATTTTTCCAGAAACACCCTCTTCATGTCATTCCGGTGTGAGATCAAGTAACCAATCTTTGGCTCCTCCCTCAAGTGAGAAAGGAAAAGCCCTCAATTTTATATGTTCTTCATCCACTCCTTAAGGCTTCATGGTACTGCAGACAACATGGAACTCCTTGAGATGCTTATGTGGATCCTCACCTACAAGACCATGAAATTTTGGAAGCAGATGTATAACACCAGATTTAAGCTCAAAGTCAGCATCTAAATTAGGATACTGTATGCATAAAGGTTGGTAATTAACATCAGGGGCAGACAGTTCCTTTAAAGTTCGATTCTCCATAGTATCAGAATTAAATGAACTAACACTAAAATTAGACAAGTCTACACTGTGTGAAAAACTAGCAAAATCAAATAAAGCAAAGTCAGAATGAGAATCAAAAGCAGAATGCTCAATATGATGAGATGCAGGGTCAGATTCAATGTTAATGCCTTGACTTAGCCTATTTTCTCTTCTAGCAGCGTGCAATGTTCTCTCTATTTTAGGGTCAAAGTCTAAAAGCTCATTGTTACTACTTCTAGTCATGCAACCTCAAGCAAAATAGGCATTTTCGCATACAATATATAAAGCATGAAAATAAGTCTAATATATTAGCAACTTAGACTGCACCAAAGCTATATGACAGAAATATTATGTGGAAGTCAGAATCTAAGTTTCAGTAGAATATTAATCTCTCTCAGTAGAGATCAGCAACACAAAGCTAGTTCCCCGACAATGACGCCAAATTTGACATGAGCTGTCGAACTCAGTCAAATATCAGGCTAAATATATTCAATAGTATAGTAGCAAACCTGGATCGTTTCACACTTGGAACTGGCATTGCATTATCATAATTAACAAGAATGTAAAAGAGGGATTTGAGTTCAGTTTCAAAAAGATTAGAACAACAGAACGTTATAAGTAATTTAACAATTTAAAAATGAGTAACCAACTCAGAATTTAGATTCCTTGGATATATATCATCGGATAAAATAATAACAGCTTTGTGGTTGATTCTAAACAAATTGAAATCTCTGCATTCGCTTAGAATATCCTTTCTACTAGATGATCGCCTAGCATTCAATTAAACACGGCATGCTCACAATTACAATCGCACAGTGATCATTTTAAACCGGTCTAATTAGTGATCATTGGATAAATCAACCTAAATACTAAATCTAGCATTTAATCCCTCCTTTCCCTATTATCAGAAATTTCACAAACACTACACAGAAAACACAATATAGCAACTAGATACATAAAGAAAAATAGAAAGTCAGTAAAACAAACTATAAAAGGAACCAAAAACAGAAATACAACCTACACCAAAACAGGAATTTCCACTAACCAGAGAAACAATTGAACAAAAACTAGAGATAACCTAAAACAACAGAAACACCCAAATACAACTAAAATAGAAAATAGAATATATAGCTTAAAAAATGAAAATGGAGCATAATAAAAGGGTAGAAAATAGAAAAGAAATCAGAACCTAGAATCAAACACATAACCATCCACAAAACTATGATAAAAAACATGATCAAGAACAAAAACGAAAATAAGGAAAGAGGAGAAACAAATCTGAGCAAAAGAGCACAAATCCTCTAGATTAATCCATGGGAATCTCCATTATGAGTTGGTTACAAGGATCTTAGCCTACCATAGTTACATCTGCAGAAGAAAATACAAGAAAAGATGATGAAACCATGAAAATAAAAAAATGGGTATAAGCTTCCTTCCTTTTTCCCTTTGCTTCATAAGTCTTTGTTTTTAAGAGGTAAAAATAGTGCTCTGCACTTCCAGCACCGTCCCAATGTTTAAAAGTGACACAAAATATCTAATTTTTACTATTTGGGCAAAATGACATAATTGTCCCTAGCTATTAAATAAATTCCAGATTTTCACTGCAGACTTCAGGGCCAATTTCGTCCATCTATTTGACAGAATTTGAGCTTGATTTCTCATGAAAGTTGCAGATATTTCAATTATCTCAAAAACAAAAGAAAAATCAGCTCAAACGGACATTAGTAGCAAAAGTTATGGCCAAAATACAAAAACTATGCAAATTTGAAATTTTAACTAATAAGAAATAAAAATCTATATAAAAGCTTAAAGTATTAATCAACACTAAAGAGATTAAATACACACCAAAAAGGATAATAAGCTATCAATCAAGAGTAGCAAATAAGTGATATAAAAATCACTTATCATAAGGTCAACATTCCTAAGAAACCTGTAGTTTATTGGACTTGTGGCAAACCTGACCATAAAAGTTAGTATTGAAGACTTAATAAGAAGCTTAGGAACCTTAATCTAGAACCCTCTGTTGAAGAACAGATTAATCAGCTCTTAGTAGAATCCTCCGTAGAAGAAGAATCTGATAATGAGACTTCTGAAGGTCACTCTTCAGAAAATCTAAATCAAATTCAAGAGGATGATTTATCTTCGACTAATGAAGATTGTCTTTCTTCCTCCCAAATCAATGTCCTTACCCAGGAGCAAGATCTTCTTTTTGAGGTGATTAATTCCATTTCTGATTTTGAAGAGAAGAAAAATCTTTTGTTAAAACTTAAACAATCTTTTAGTGAACCATCTTCTTCATCTTCTAAATCAAACAATTTGTTAATTAATAACAAGTTTAATATTAAAGAAACTCTTAAAAATTTTGAAAAGAGTATTGTTAAACCCATAACCATCTAGGATCTTCAGCATGAGGTTAACCAACTGAAAGTTGAAATTCGCCTTATTAAAGAACAACAAAAATGTCCACCAAAACATTTTAAGTGTTCTACAATCTAGTGATCAAACTGATGAGGAAAATCATGATCAGACTAATCAACCCTCTGATAATAATTCTCTAAATGATTCAGTTACTCCTGAGGTCCCTCCAAAGATTTTTTAATTAATAAACCAATTAACAATTCAAAAAATTTATATTAAAGTTAAAATCACGGTTGGGTCTTTCGTCCTTGAAACTGAAGCTCTGTTTGATACAGGGCAGATTCGAACTGCATTCAGTAAGGGTTAATCCTAACTAAGTATTTTGAAAAAACTTCTGAACGATTAGTACCGTCAGTGGTTCTAAGCTTTGTGTCAATTTCAAACTTTCAAATGCTGGTGGTACTAAGTCGTTCAGAAGTTTTTTCAAAATACTTAGTTGGGATTAACCCTTCCTAAATGCAGTTCGAATCTGCCCCTGTATCAAACAGAGCTTCAGTTTCAAGGAAGAAAGACCCAACCATGATTTAACTTTAATATAAAATTTTTTAATTGTTAATTAGTTTATTAATTCAAAAATCTTTGGAGGGACCTCAGGAGTAACTGAATCATTTGGAGAATCATTACCAGAGGGTTGATTAGTCTGATCATGATTTTCCTCATCAGTTTGATCACTAGATTGTAGAACACTCAAAATGTTTTGGTGGACATTTTTGTTGTTCTTTAATAAGGCGAATTTCAACTTTCAGTTGGTTAACCTCATGCTGAAGATCCTAGATGGTTATGGGTTTAACAATACTCTTTTCAAATTTTTTAAGAGTTTCTTTAATATTAAACTTGTTATTAATTAACAAATTGTTTGATCTAGAAAATGAAGAAGATGGTTCATTAAAAGATTGTTTAAGTTTTAACAAAAGATTTTTCTTCTCTTCAGGATCAGAAATGGAATTAATAACCTCAAAAAGAAGATCTTGCTCCCAGGTAAGGACATTGATTTGGGAGGAAAAAAGACAGTCTTCATCAGTCGATGATAAATCATCCTCTTGAATTTGATTTAGATCTTTTGAAGAGTGACCTTTAGAAGTCTCCTTATCAGATTCTTCTTCGGAGGAGAATTCTACTAAGAGTTGATTAATCTGTTCTTTAACAGAGGATTTTAGATGAAGGTTCCTAAGCTTCTTCTTAAGCAGGTAATACTGACTTTTATGGCCAGGTTTACCACAAGTCCAACAGACTACAGGTTTCTTAGGGATGTTGACCTTATTAAAGGAAGGTTTGGTCTGGAATTCTCTCATAAGCTTTCTAGGTGGGGTTCCTGACTTATGACGATGATAAACAGACTTCTTAGGTTTATGTCTATCAGGAATATGGGTATGCTTCTTGGATTTCCTGGGCTTGGAGCATGGGAGGCCGAACTGCTCACAGAAATTACCCAAATATCTGTTATGTTGAGCCTTTTCTTTGGCAAGCTGATACTAGGGTGTAACGGGTGTAGAGCTTCGAAAAACCTAGGGAAATTAGCGAGTGGTGACTACCTGGCATTTGGTGTACTCATTTAGCGTGGGTAACTCACAGGCCTTACTTTGTTACTCTTAACAGGCTCCGAGACTATGCTTTTTGAGCTGGGAGATAAGGGGTCGGTGTACGATGTATCCATATGTAGTGATCGCTCCTAACTGTCATTCACATGATTTTGTAAGACCATCAAGACCTGGGAGGATTGGTGACAGTGATTGGGCCTAATGGTGAATTAAGTGTGATAGTTACGCGCTTAGGATGCAAGAGTATTGTTTGTTTAGACAACCACACGCAATGGTTACATAAATTATATGTTTTAATTTTGTTTTACTATTGTGTGTTGTTTGTGGCATTCGAGGAGCAGATGACTCACCCCTACAACCAACAAATTTCAGGTACAAACGATGCTAAGTACAACGAGGCGTCTGCGGACTCAATGTAGCTCACAAATAGAGTGGGTATGACACTGCACCGTAACGTGGACTACACGTTGCACCTACCATACTCGAGCACGTAGTGCCAGCTGATAGACCAGATACAACGTTCATCGAGTAACCTAGTGGAGGTTACAGAAGATCGAGGTGACCATTCGGACATGTCGTCTAAGGAGATGGAAGAGTACCAAGAACTACAGGCAGTTGGAACTAACATCTGAGGAGGAGAGTAACGATTCTTCCCAGGAAAAGTTGTAGTTAGTTTTGTACTTCTAGTGTGATAAGTAGTCTGCTCTGGTCCTAGTTTATTTACTATTTTGTTGTATTTTGAGAGATATTTTTTTCCACATACATGTATTTTGTTGTAGTAGGAATGAAAAATGTATTGTTTATTATCACACTACTATGGGCTATATCTGTATATTTCTTTGTGACACTACAAGTTTTATTTTATTTATGTATGGAAATTGAATTACTCTACATTTGCATTTATTTTAATTCGATGCAACTATTTAGCATTTTCCAACTATCGCATTTGTTTTTTATTTAAAAAATAGTATATGAAGATGTTTTTATTATGTATAAAAAGCAATAAAAATGACGACTATTTGAAAATAAATTAAATTAAACTGTTTTCAAGCAATATTTTCAGTTTAAAATTTGAGGCATTACATCCCATTCCTCACATCTTCCACGATATCTCTGACAAACATAGCTCTACCGCTCGTCTGTCGTCAGAGGCATTGGGAAAGATGCGAGAGAATGGGATCAAAGAAATGTTATGATGAGGGAAGATTCATAATAATACTATATACCTTGATGAATCTATGAACTATAAAAATTTGTGTATCATATACAAATTATCACACTATACCAACCATAGATTATAAAGGTGGTCGACTACCAACCATACATGCATTTTCTATCTCATTTTTCATTAACAATTTCCTGAATATCTCACATACACACAACTGAGCACAAAATTTTAGAGAATAAAGAAAGAGTCACTCTACACAGGGCCAATATATTGGAAGGCATTTCTCTAGTGGTATTGATTTTTTTCAAAACGGATATGGTATAGAAAGAAATTAGTGCATGTTTTATAAGAAAAAATATCAAACTATATTAAAATAGCGATTTTCCTTACAAATATGTAATGTCTATCAAATATTATTAATAGAGTTTAATGGTGATGCATTGATGTCGTATAATCACAAATCATTATTAATATAATTTTAAAGTAATTATCATAAAATCAACAAACTTGTCATATATGATAGATTATAACTTTGATTATAAAACTTGTTACTAGTTAAAAATTTACATACAAAATTAAAATTGATGAAGCGATATTAACTAGACTCAAATATAAAAGTTGATTTTTCAAAATTTCTGGTCATTACGTTGTCGTTGTGCTAATTCAATTTTGTCTCAAACCAACTTGAAATTTCTTGCCAGATTTTGTGTTAGCATAACGATATTGGTTAGAAGAAGAGAATGTTCAGGAAGTCCAGCTTCAAGATTTCAATTTGGATTCTTGGTCCCCTTACTTATAACTGAAATGGATTCACATTTCACACTCATTCACGATGGTTGTTTTTTGTATAGCTGGATGTATTAAAGGTAGGGACTTTTGTTTAGCAATGAAACTTTTCTTTCGAGTGTTTAATGCAATTACATATCAAGAATTTAACTTGAGACTACTAATTAAACTGAAATCATATTAATTGATGTATGCACATATCTTATCATAGTTAGATTTTCATTGTAACTTGTTAACTAGTGTTCGAGAAGTACCATGCCTCATGGTTAGAGTTGGGCACGCGGGTAAGTCCATCCCGCAAAGCCCACATTCTTAACGGATTCATTTTTTTAAGCCCGCACCCATCCTGCATAGTCCATGGGCTTAACAGGCCGATCCGCATTTGACAAAAAGGTTGAAAAAGAAAAGGAAAATTAAATTTTAAAATGTAAAATTTGACCTATTTTAAAAATTAATGATGTATTGTCTCATAAAAAATTATTTGCCAAAATAGTAACATAATCTGCATCTTAAGCTACCAATTTTTTTTTTTTTAGGTTATGTTTACTTAATATATAATTCTATACTAAATCAAAATATCATATCACTATTCACCAACTATTGAATCATATAGAAAATACTTAAATTTTATACTTTAAAAAAAATCCACTTTATTTGTACCCCTTATTTATTAGTATAATATTTTTTTATTAGAATATAAAAAGCTCACAGGGGCACGTAGGTTAAGCGAGATGGGTTAAAAAGCCTGTAATATAAACGGAATCAAATTATTAAGGCTTGTATCTTGTACAAGTTGTGGGCAATGGGTTTTGCGGGAGGTCCATGGGCCCGAGCCCGTTTGCCTAGTTCTACTCACGGTGAAATACTAAGTCTAAATGTCTACACAGAAAACATTTGTACAATAATAAAATTATAATATGTTTTCTACATCTAAAATATTAAGGTAACTCTTATTTGAATGTTTATTTTTTGTTTTTATTTTTTATTTTTGTTTTCTAAAAATAATTTTTATTTTAAAATTTTCAATTTTTAAAAAACAAGTATTGAGAAAAATACTCTATGGTGTTACTGTATTTTCATTTTTAAAATGTTCCTTTGTTATTTTCATTTTTGGATCTATTTTTGCTAAATTTTAAACAAACGTATTTTCACTCTTATTTTCTATTTTTTAAATTAAAACTAAAAACACTCAAATCAAGCATCACCTTAATTTCTATTTTTTCTACCCAAGCGAAGGGCTCTATTATATGTAACTTAGTTTCTCAACATATTTGATTGGTTTTAACTTATGAAAAAGAGTATGCAACCTACTTGAAGTTTGACCATTTTGCAAATTATTGCTATGTAAAACATTCCCAATTAATACCAAAAAAAATCCAAACAATCTATATAGTTTAACCATTGTCCTAATAGGTTTTTCCATTTGCCCTCATTTATCCATTTAACTATAAATAGCAAGAATAAACTGCTATGCAAGAAGGTGGTCACTCTTATCCGACTAACCAAAGGTTGTAAACTTTCAAGTACTTTAGGGATGATGGATGTTTAGGAAATTTTGGTTTTTGCAAGCTCAAAAAAGGTTAGTCATAGAAATTGGAAACACAGCAATGTGCAGCTTCTGACGCTGCTTTGCCATGGACTATTAATTGGGTTCGTGTCCCAACTAAGTACTTCTAATTCATTAGTGTCGTTTAGTTAAACATATAATTTGAGACATCATACATTTTCTATGTAAAGTTATACAATTTATGTAACATTCTATTTTAACAATATTACTATTTGGCATTCGATTTCCTTACAATTACATTTGTTGGTCACCTACATGTGATATTTTTATATCAAGGACCACAAGTGACTTAAATGAGGGTCACATTCTTTAAGATAAGGTATCTAGAACCTTCAATTTTTAGAAATTTAAATTCATCATTAAAAGTCAGCTTATCCATATTAACTAGTTGAAGCAAAAGTTGTGATAAGTAGAAAAAAAAAACTATTTCCATATCTCTAGGATATTTAGGTAATCCTTAGTTCAGATATAGAGAAAACAAGGAGTTATTATACCATGGGGCATATGATATAAGATTTGTTGGAAATCTCTCTATAATTATTATGGAGCACCACATTCAAGAAATCTTGATAACATCAAATGCATGGAAAATAAAAGGTGGAGATTCCAAGGTTTTGGAATTTCTTCTTTGACTCTTGATGATATCACATTTATCTAAGTAAAATGGAGATAACATTTTCAATGGTTCTTGGAAATATGAAAATTAATTTGCATCCATTTATCACTCTTGGGAGAAGTCATATCCCTCCACTATATAAATGAGGATTGTGAGCAGTTGTGGCAAATAAGCAAGTGAGATCCTTCAAGAGTGATAGAGTGAGAGAGTTTTTTGTAATCCTATTCAAGAAAAAAGAGTAATGTTTCCACCATATTTGGTGAGTGTTTGAGAAATATTGTAAACCATCCTATTGGGTGAGATTGAGATCATTGTAATCCTACTTCATAGTGGAGATATTTTTCTGGACTTGGTCCCGTGATTTTACCTTTTTATATTGAGGGAGTTTTCCATGTTAAAAATTTCTTGGTTTTATTTTTTTTTCTCTTACTCTCTTAATTTATTTTTCTTATTGCCCATCTTAATCGCATAGAGAGGGAAATTTATTCTTGATATTTCCCAACAATGGTATCAAAGTTAAGTTGATCGGGGGAGCTACCATCCTGTGTGATTCAAGATGGAAGGTGTTGTCACTCATGATGAAGATATGTTCAAGCTAACTGTTGAAAATTACTCCTATTAAAAGTCGATGACGGAAAACCATTTATACTGTAAAGATTTGCATGAGCCAATTACCCAAAAGGATAAGTCGGGGGGAAGATCACCGACAAAAAGTGGGAGCTCCGAAATCGGAAGGCAATAGCTATGATTCGAAAATACATTGACTGAAGCTTGTTCGAGCATGTGTCAACTAACACTAATGCATAAGAACTATGGACAAAACTTGAGTCTATGATTCAAAAGAAGACACCTCAGAACAAAGCCCATCTCGTGAGAAGCTTAGTAAAGTTGGAGTACAAAGATGGCCATAACATGATTGAGCACTTAAAATTTTTTCGAAGGGCTCATGAATCAAATGATGAAGATTGAGATGAAGATAGATGATAAATTACAAGCTCTTCTACTTCCCTACCAAAGAGTTGGGACACGTTAGTAGTTACTCTAAGTAACTCAACCCCAGAAGGGAAGCTCACCATGGATATCGTCACTGATAACTTGTTGAACGAAGAAGCTAGGAGGAAGGAACGAGGTATGGTTGTCCAATTTGAAGCTAACATTGTAGAAAATTGCAGAAGAAGTGAAAATCGCGGAAAAAGTGCAAGTAGAAGTCGCGATAAATCTTGAGGACGATCTAAATCTCGCTCTTTCAGGATTATCTGTTACTACTGTGGCAAGTCAGGTCACAAGAAATCTGAATGTTGATATCTCAAGCGAGATAAAAAAAATTGGCACTGTTAAGCCAGACCAAATTAATCTATAGAAAATGGAGGATAAGAGCACTACAGCCGTGCATCAGATCAAGATGATGATGTATTCCTCATTGGAGAAGACAACTATCTTAATGTTGTTTGTGATGATTGTTCATGGATTGTTGACTTGGGTGCGTCTTTCCATATTAGCCCACATGGAGGATTTTTCTCAACCAATCAAAGTGGTGACTTTGGTACGGTAAAAATGGGAAATTATGTTACAAGCAAAATAGTAGGCATTGGTGACATTACTTTTATGACCAACACAAGGCATAAGTTTGTGTTGAAGGGTCAAGAAGCTTAATGATGTTGGGCTGATCAATCACTTTTGTTCTTGCAAATGGAAAACTCACAAAAGGCATTATGATTGTTCCTCAAGGAAAGAAAGAAGGCTCCCTATATGTCATGCAGGGAAGAATATGCAAGGAAGAGACCAATGTTGCCCATGGTGACTCAAGCATGAAGTTGTGGCATAGACGACTTGGCCATATGAGCGAGAAGGGATTTCAAATCCTTGCTAGGAAAAGCCATCTTCCTAATGTAAAAGATCAACTACTTGAATCCTGCACAGATTTTTTGGCTGGAAAACAACACAAAGTAGCATTTCAGAAATCAGACAAACCCAAGAGGAGAAAACATGTTCTTGACTTACTGTATTCAGACGTTTGCTCAATGTCTGAAAAATCCCTTGGAGGTGCATATTATTTTGTCACTTTCATTATTGATCATTGAAGAAGAGTATGGATATAGTTGTTAAATACAAAAGATCAAGTAATTTAAGAATTCAAGGAGTACTATGTCATGGTGAAGCGTGAAACTGAGAGAAAATTGAAATGTACAAGAGCTGATAATGGTGGAGAGTATCATGGCCATTTTGAAGCATATTACAAGACATATGGAATTAAACTTGAGAAGACGTCGCCAAAGACAGCATAATTAAATGGTGTGGCTGAAAGAATGACCGAACTATCGGGGAGAGAGTTCGGTGTATGCTATCTCATGCCATACTCCCTAAGTCATTCTGGGGAGAAGCTATGAAGACCGTTGTGGATGTTATCAATATTTCATTGACAAGTCCTTTGGATGGAGATATCCCAGAAGAAATTTGGTCAAGAAAGAAGGCATCATACAATTGATGTCAAGTATTTGTCCACATTCCTAAGAACGGACGAGGAAAGCTTGACTAAAAAACAAATCAGTGTATCTATCTTGGTTCATCGAAGATGATGTTGTGTTCTTCGAGGATCATACCATTAAAGATGTGAAGCATTCAGAGAAACCTATGTTGATTCAAGAGGAGTCATGAGAAGTTGGACAAGGAATCAAGCTTTGGAGTTTTGTGCTTTCAACATGCCTCATTTCAAAAGTGCCATGGAAGCTTGAAGATCAATTTGATTCTTGTAAAAGGAATGAAGTGGTATCTGATAATCCAGTGTTCATATCATGCATATCATTCATTTAGGATTGTTAGATTGAAGGCTAATGCAAAAGTATTTAATAAATAAGGCAGATTAAAATAAAGTTTTTGGAAAAATGGAGTTTTCCTATTTTAATCGATTACAGATATGTTGGCATTGATTATTTTGTTCTTCGTGCCTTCTGGAAAACAAATTAAGAATAATGTAATCGATTACATATCAAATTAATCGATTACCTAGGATAAAAATGAAATAACAAACTTCCTGTCTTAATCGATTACAGAAGCTCGTAATTGATTACATATCATGCCTATGGCTAACATGTTTTGCTAATTTAATCGATTACATATCGGTTTAATCGATTACATAGTGCATTTGAAAATATTGGTCTTCCTGTCTTAATCGATTACCAAAAACAGTAATCAATTACTCAGTGTATTTGGAAAATCATGAGTTCCTGCCTTAATCGATTACGTGACGGGATAATCGATTATAATGTTCATAGCTCAAACCCAAAACGTATCAGAAACACTTTAATCGATTACATTCTTGAATTAATCGATTACATATGCTAAATAATCGATTACAAGAGCGTGTTTAATCGATTATTTTCAGTTAGAAAGCTGTTATAAATTAAACCCATTGCTCTGTGATTTAATGAGTTGAACAATTCGAATTCTGGGCAATCACAAACATTCATGAGCTTTCATTAGTGAGTTTTCTGAGTTCAAAAACGTCTTAGCTTCACCGAAATTCATATGGTTTTTTGATTTGATGCATGAAGCATCATTGAGTCTCAAGAAGTAAGGAAAAGGGATGCATTGAATCTGTTATTCTTTCTTTCAACCTGGTGAATCATACATATGCCTTTTGTTCATTGGATTATCAGGTGAATTCGTTCCTTATTCTTTGTGGTTGTAAATCTGTTATTTGATTTCTGTAAAGATTGGCTTATTGTAAATGGGTTTCTTGCATGATAACTAGAGATAGTGTTTCTCTAGGGGTTGCTGAGTAGTGTTCTTAGTGGGGTTGGTCTCTAAGAATCTAATAGTGTTTTAGACCTCTGAACTTTATCTAGGGTTAATAAAGAGAGGCTTGTAATATCTTGTAAGAACATTAATTTGCAATAATGGAACTCCATTCTAGTGTTGAGTGGAAGAACTGGATGTAGCTTCATAGTGTTTGAAGTGAACCAGTATAAAAATTGTGGTTGATCTTTATTCTATTCTCTTCATCTCTTTATTGCTTTGGTTTGTGAATCAAATTATTTGCACAGAAAGATTTTAGTTGTCTATTGATTTTCTTGACATAGGAATTTGATTGAATATAAGATTCTTGGTTTCAAAACAATTTTTAAAGGGATAAAGATCCTGTGGAAACTCTGGTTATAAAATTTTTAAATATCAAGATTCAACCAATTCACCCCCCTCTTAGTTGTATTGAAGTATTCCTATCATTTTCAACCTAGATGTAGGGTCAACTCTGATCATGACTCATTCCTTGTGACACGATGTTTTAAGGAAACAAGTTGTCGAGACAAATCAAAATGAAACTGATTATGGGTCTGAACACAATGAGACCTCAATGGAGCAGTCAATGGAGACAGATAATATAGAATCTGTTGAGCCAGAAGTTGTTAAACAACCTCAATTGCGACGTTCCACCAAAGATATGTGTTCCTCTAAAATATTTTCTCAAATGAGACATGACACTTACAGATGAAGGAGAGCCTGAGAGTTATGAAAATGCTATGGCCAACAATGATAGAGAAGAATGGGTTAAATCCATGCAAGAGGAGATGCAATCCTTGTATGAGAACCACACATATGACCTAGTGAAGTTGCCAAAAGAAAGATGAGCCTTGAAAAATAAATGGGTGTATAGGCTCAAAATGGAGGAGAATAGCTTGAGACCAAGTATAAGGCTCGAATTGTTGTCAAAGGATGCAATCAGAGAAAAGGGCATTGATTTTGAAGAAAAATTTCTCCTGTGGTGAAGATGTCATCCATTAGAGTTGTCTTGGGGATAGCTACAAGCCTAGACTTAGAGATCGAAAAACTTTTCTTACATGGAGATCTAGAATAGGAGATTTATATGAGCAACCCAAGGGATCTGAAGTTACAGGTAAAGAAAACTTAGTGTGTCAACTCAAGAAAAGTCTTTATGGTCTAAAACAAGCACCAAGGTAATGGTATAAGAAGTTTGACTCTTTCATGGCTCAACACGATTTGAAGAAGACTCAGACTGACCACTATCTATTTATAAAGAGGAATGCTAGTGGTGATTTCGTCATACTTCTTTTTATGTTGATGAAATGTTAATCATTGGGCGTGATAAGAAGAAAATAAATGCCCTTAAATTGGCGTTCAGCAAATCCTTCGCCATGAAAGACTTGGGACCAACAAAGAAAATCCTTGGGATGAAGATCACTCGAGATTGATCTAAGAAGTTATTATGGCTATTTCAAGAATGGTACATTGAGAAAGTTCTTGAGAGATTTAATATGCACAAGGCCAAGCTAGTTAGCATTCCACTTGTCAGGAAATTTAAGTTGAGCAAAAAGCAAAGTCCAACAAGTGAGGGAGACAAAGAAGAAATGAAAAAGGTTCCTTATTCGTCTGTTGTTGGCAGCTCATGTATGTTATGATATGTACAAAACCTAATATTGCTTATGCAGTCGGTGTTGTGAGTCGATTCTTGTCTAATCCTGGGAAGGAACATTGGGCGACTGTAGAATGGATATTTAGATATCTTCGCGGCACAACCAAGAGGTGTTTGTGTTTTGGTAAAGGATATCCTATGTTAGAAGGATACATGGATGCAAACATGGCTGGAGATATTGATTCTAGAAAATCGACATCAGGATATGTAACTACTTTTGCGGGGGGGAGTTGTGTCATGCAAGCCAAACTTCAAAATTGTTAACTCATGTATAAGTAGATAAATATATAAATGAGGTTTGAAACAATTGTTGTACATTTTTTTGTTTGTTGAGATCGTTATTGTGGGAAATAACTACAAGTATTCATGCTACTGACAGGCATTGCGATATATAGTTCTTATACAATTAACATGATTTATGATTGAAAGAGAATGAGCACATTGTGCTTGTAAATATGCTAGAAGAAATTGATTTATTATGTAACAGATTTAGAGTTTTTTATATAGGATGATGAGTTTTATTTAAAGTATTAGGTGGGAAAAATTCATGGATCTTTATTAATAATGTTGAATATTTTTAAAAAAATTCACGAAATCTTTTAAAATCTTAAAAATTCATATGGTCCTTTCAAATCTTACGAATTCATATTTTATAAATCCATTAAAATCCAAATTACAAAATCCTAATCATGAAAGTCTTTTAAAAGAAGTAAACACATACTCATTTCAATAAATAGCTCAAGTTTGATTTAAATATATTTATAGTCTCTCAAATATGTGATAATTTTTATTTGGTCTTCAAAATTTAAAATTTATCTTTTTAATCGCTATAACTTGGAAAAGTTTTTTTATCCCTTTTATTTAAATATATTATTAATATTTAAGATTTGTTCAATTGAGTAGGGTACTAATAATTTCTTAAATAGTAGGTCTAAGATAATTGCCTCATTTGCCTTCCAGTCCACACAGTTATGCTTAGGGTCTTAGTTCTTATCTTTAAATTTTATTTGAAAGTTTTGTAATGGAATCTAGACTGATGCATGCGATAATCATGAATGGCTAGACATTTTTTGTTGGAATCGAGTTGTGGGGTACTTTGAAACCAATCTCATGTATTGATCTTTTATTTGAATAAAGTTCTATCTGTATTTATATTTTTTTTGTTATAACACTCTTTTTGTGTCCTTAATGTTTTTGTTGACTCATCACCCATTGGAATGATTTTGGAAATTGTTATGATTGGGAAATCAAATTATTAATTTGGAAATGAAATGGGAAACAATTTATACTATGATCTAGGAATGGATTGTAGTGTGTTAGCTAGTGAGAGGCTTGTTTTGTAAATCAATATTTTATAATTTATTTTCTTAGGAATAAGAATAAGTTATAAGACTAAGAATTTCCATTATCAAGGCATTGGGAATGCAAAAAAAAAAATAGTGTCATTAGTGTAATTATATATAAAAATTTGAGATAGAACGCTACAAGAAAAATGACATATGCCTACGGTCAAAAACTATCACTAGATAGTAAAAATGCATAGGTAAATATATTAAAGATTTTGTCCTACAGACATTTTGGCAGTCAACTTTGAGAGGGTGTACAGTGATGGATTATAGTATGTCAATATAGGTTTTACTTACAGATTTACTTTCACCTACAATTACATTTGATTGTCACTATATGTGATTCCTACAATTCACAATATTCGTAGATAAAAGCCATTTACTTGTATCTACAACCTCTAACTATAGGTAAAAACATTAACTTGTACCTACAACTTCCAACTGTAAAAGTCATTAACTTATGCCTACCATTGAAAGATTGTAGATACAAATCATTAACTTATGCTTATAGGCTTTAATCGTATGTAAATGTCACATAATAAAAAAATTACGTTGACCATTATCTATTAGAATGTTGTTTTACATTTCCAAATTATTATTATTATTATTATTATTATTATTATTTAGTTATCTAAATAAAATGAATATCAATTATATCTAAGTTAATCGTCTAAGCTTTTTACAAGTTCAAGGAACTAATCTATGCAATAAAGTAATTGCCTTACTTAAAAGATAAGTTCTAGTAGTTTTGAAACATTGGAACACACATTGAAAATTTTGACAAACACAAACTAATTAAACACATATTGAGCTGGCAAGACTCATAGCTCAAAAGGGTCACAAAATTTCATTCATTTCCACACCTAAAAACATCCCTCGCCTCCCTAAAGTACCTGAAAATTTACAACCTTTGGTGGATCTCATAGAACTCCCACTACCCCCATGTTGATCAACTCCCAGAAAATGTTAAGGCCACAATGGACATTCCTCATCACATTGTTCCATACCTCAAGAAGGCTTATGATGGTCTTCAAGAACCTTTGACTAAGTTTATGGAGAGATGCAAACCTGATTAGATCATATGCGACTTTGCACCATACTGGTTGCCACCAACATCTTCTAAGCTAGGAATCCCATGCATTTTTTTCTCTATTTATAGTACATTTGGCATGTGTTCTGTTTTGGATTTGTTTTTGCAAAGACAAGTGAATCTGCAGAGGACAAACCTTTTTTTGATGTGCATGCTGAGCAAGACGAATCTAGGACTTCAGACATGTTTCAATATGTAGAAACCCCGAAGGGTGCTCAAGTGTTTGCTCCAATAAGCTGCATGGAGGTTGAAGGTGTGTCTCTCAAATTGCTTGAAAGTATATGTGGGAAACCAGTTATTCTAGTTGGATTATTTCCACCTTCACTGCAGTTCAATGAAGACAACTATAATGATGGCAACTGGAATAATATCCTTAATTGGTTAGATAAACAGGAAAAATGGTCAGTGATTTATGTAGCATTTGGAAGTGAAGTGACAGTGAGTGATGAATAATTTACTGAGATTGCTATGGGATTAAAACTGTCTAGTTTTCCCTTTTTTGGATTCTAAAGAAGCAAAATACCTCTATTGTTGAGTCACAGGATTGGGTTGTGAATGAGTCCAAAAGGGGAATGGTGTGGAGAACATGGGCCCCACAATTTAGGATTTTAGCACACAAATCTGTTGGGGGGTTCCTGAATCACTGTGGTTGGAGTTCAGTAATAGAGGGTCTTCAAGTTGGGTTACCAATTATAATGTTGCCTTCTATAATGAACAATATTTAGTTGCAAGTCTTATGGAGGAGAAAAGGGTAGGGATCAAAGTACAAAAAAATGAGCATGATGGGAAGTTCGCAAAGGACTTAGTCGCCAAGGCATTGAGATCGGTGATGTTGGAAGAGGAAGGAAAAACCTATAGATGTGAAGCAAAGGAGATGAGTAAAATATTTGGGGACAAAGAACTGCACCAAAATTATGCAGATGAGTTTGTTGGTTATATGGAAATTCATGGGCCTGCCATTAAGGATTAGCACTTAACCTATTCTGTCATACATATATTATAATTTAGTGATCTCCATTTGATGTATTAGAGCACTAAACTGATGAAGATTTTTAGTTCAGAAGTGTGTTGATAAAAAGAAATGAGCTTTAAAATTTGCACTTTGTTTCTATGTCAAGATAAAGATGAAGGAAAAAAAGGTGTTCAAAACACACAGCAAATAAAAAGGGATCTATTTTGGATTTAATATATACTACTGCAAATAAATAAAAATAGAACACATACCTGGATATGAGCTATTCAAGTATAAAGTTCTTCAATATTGTGATTGTATCCACACCGAGACTGACCTCTATTCATCAACAAGTTTGACAAATGGAATAATAATCTTAAAATATTGATATTCTAAAAGAATCAGAAGAGAAGTGATAATTGTCTATTTCAACTTTCAGTGTCTAGGATTGTATTTACATCACACTGTAGAAAACAAATTTCAAATAATTGACCAAGTCCAACTTGTGCGTAACACGTACCCTTTTTTCAAATCCAAATATCTTAAATTATTTATATTTTCAATGCTAGTAAAAAATATAATAATATTTCACTTAGAAAATTAATTAATCATTTGATCATACTAAATTCTCTAATTTAATTAACATCAAATATTAAAATATTTTTTTTACAGATATTAGAACACTCGTTTGTGTGTGACCCTGTAGGTTCAATACTGAATCGATAATATATTAATCAAATTAATATACTAATCAAGGTAGGCATCTAGCAACACTCCTTAACATCCAGATAGTATGAAGTAGCATTTTACTTTACCATTAAAAGAATAATATAATAATTTCTTCCAACTTTATAACTCTAGGTTAACTCTTGAGTATGGTATTACTATCAAACTCTATTGAGTTAACTTATAATGACTTAAGAAACTTATTTCTTCTTTCATTTAATTTTCTTGGTAAGGATATAATTTTATTTAGAGTACAAACTCATTACCAAGAGTTGATGGATTCCTTCTTGATTAATCATTAATTTTACAGGTATTTAATCATATCTAATATTCATTCAATAAATGCTCTATAGCTTTAGGTGTCTGGAATTCAAACATAACAAATAACATGTTAATTACTATGACAATCTTAGGGTCAAAGAAAAATATTAAACCTCTTCTTGAGAATTTTCTATTGACAGTTTGTGGTAAATTTAACCATTAGAAAATTTCAATTGAATCAGTTCAATTATTATATGCACATGTGATTTGTCTATACATGTAAATTAATAAATGAGATCATTTAATATTTATCCAGTAAATACTATCACATATATATTAATCTATCCGGAGTATTGGTATCCTATTTACAATAATCATAATGTCAAGAACGGTTTAGATTAAAGTTAAACAAAACTTATTTCTCATTATCATAATCTTCATTATGATAACAAGTCTTTAATTTTAATCAAGGATATTATCGAAATTATTTAATCAAATAGTGAAATATAATAATGAAAACAAACTAATACTTTATTATTAAAATTAGAATTGATTACATAGTAGACATACATATTTATTCCTAAACAAAAGATCCTATCTAGCATCCCTTATTTCAGTTTTCATTATCATTGGGACTGAGTTACTTGTTGAAAAAAAAAATTATTATTGTAATATGCATTATCAGCCCGGACAAAGTTTATATTTTGGTTTAGTGTTCTAATTGATGCACCAATAGGAGTTCCAATGTTTGTTTGTTGAGTTGGTTGGTACTTGGTGGATTAAAAAACAAGTATCTTTTTATGCCTGTACAAGCTAATAAGGATGAATTTTAAATGTCATTTAGATAATAGAAATAATTAGTTACAAATTATATATTCATTGACAGGAAACTTGAAGTGGCATCAAACCTCCATATGACGTCTTCTATAAAAAGGTAAAGGATGAATGTGAGACATCTCTCAAAGTGATGTCTCATATATTCTAGGTGGAAAAAATTATCTATGATAAATAAATAGTTTTAAGAAAACACATGTTTTAATATATTGTTTTACAAAATATCAAGTTTGGTAAAAAAGTCCATCTTAAACTCAAAATTTATTATCGTTGACTATCTAAAATATTTATTTTTCTTTATTATGTGTAAAGCTATTATTCCATTTTAAATTATGTAAATTTATCTTTTAGAGCTCACTTTAAGATGGTCCCTCTCTCTCACTGAGTTACTAGAGTTTGAAAGGCCTTTAAAGTTTGGTCTCTGGTCTCGTTTTAATTATTTGGATATCGTGAAAATACATGCTTTCTTCCCCAATTTCTATTTTAACGTAACGTCTTGATTGGTTTCTTTTTATCTTGATTTTTTCATGTTGGGTTACTTTAGTTTTATTTTCAGTAGATCTAAACTTGCCTATTAAACCAAATTGTGGGAAAGAGTGAAACTGAATTTGAATTGTCTTATTAATAAAAAAAATGTGATTAAAAGAAAATATTTTATTTTAAAAAATTGAAAAAAATTAATTATCCATAAATTTGATAAGATATTTACACCTATGTGATTCAAAAAAACTAACTTATTACACAGTTGATCGATAAAATTATTTTCAATTTTTCAGTTAAGTATATTTTTATTTTATATATTATATGTTATTAAAAAGTATTATAAAAATTCAATAAATACTTGAAAAGGTGTAATTTTT
>PYAF01002043.1:393185-418564 GCA_007407185.1 Glycine tomentella
AAATTCAGTTGACTCGATCTTCATCAAAATATTTATTGTTGAGATAAAAGTTTTACATAATATTACAAGTATAATTATGTAAGAGTTATTTGTTTCTATGAATTTGTTATTAATATTTTAGCATGTGCATTGTACAAAATATGTGTTTATTTTATACAACTAAATAATTTATAATACATTTCTAAATATATATAAACCATATTATAATTAAAATCTGTAATAAAAAAAACTGTTAACATATAAATTATATTTTAGATTTGAAATAAATAATTTATGTTGTAATATATAGTTATTTTTAATAGAATAAAAACTATTTCTATTTTTAATTATTGATAATTTAAAAAAAAAAGAATCAAATTCAAATTAAAACTAAAGATGTTGAAAATGATCAATTGAAAAAGATAAGCTAAGTTAAACCGTTGATATGTCCTACTCCATGCATGGACTTTGTTTTATGATATTATTAACAAAGGCTGCAGTTTATAGGGTTTTTTAATTGAGATGGATACAATCCTAAAGCCAAGGGATTTCATCATTATCCATCATAAACGTTAAGTGGTGGAGTGTAAAAATAACTAGTTGTCAGCATTACACTAGGAGAGGTATTTACCATATATGATGTAGATGATGATCATGATGTGCTTATAATTAAAAAAATGATGTGACTTAGAAGTGAAAGCATCAGCGTGTTTCAATAGTGTCATAAAATTCACTGATAACTTAGCTGTGCTACATGTATATATATAAGTGTACTATGTACCTCTATTCATAAGGCCTACACAATAAGTGCAGCTTTGTTCCTATGGTCTCTTTCTCTTCATATGTTTCAAACATCTTGCTTTTTAGATGATCCCTATAGAACAACAATATTATAAAGCTCCTATGTTTTTTTCCTAGTTACTTCGTTCTCTATTTCTATTTAATAGAATATTTAGGAAAATAAGAAAATTTTCATCGAAACAAAATTATCACTACTACAACATATAATTATCTAATATAATTTCATGAACTTTACTAAGGGCTAAAATATGTAAAATAACTAATAAACAACAAATTATTTAACATTGTAATATATATATATATATATATATATAATTAAAAGTTAAATCTAATTATATTGAATAATTTAAAAAAAATAACATTATTGATTGAAAATTCCGTATGAGGGAAACGGATTGGTGAATCCATAAGCCTCCTACGGATTACTCAATTCTTATGGAGTATACGGATTAGAGAATCCGTGACATCCACAATCTGTATTAAAGGGAAAATGAATAAGCACTCATGGCGGACGGGGGAAGTGAGCACCAATCAACCACCATGAGAGCAGATAATGAGCAATGAACGCCAACAACTGCGATGGAGCTTAACTAAAATTTGAAAAGAGGACTAAATGAGGTGCGTCGAAGAAGGAAAATCGCAGAAGAGGAATGAGGTGCATGAAGAACAAAATGAATAGTGCTTTAGTTAACCTTATAACGAGAGACGTTTACGAAAATGCACTATTACCTTCTGGGTATATTAGATTTTGGGATGGTGTATAAAGCCCATCCCTTTAAATTATGGGTTTCGTTGGGTTGGTGGTGTCATCTCTACTGTATCGGGAGGGACCTATTTGTGATAAACTTCATACACCATTTAGTTTTTTGAAAACCCTAAAATACCCCTGCAACTTTCCTTTCTTATTTTAGTTGATTTCAGCCAACGAGTACGGTTATCGTTGTTTTTTTCTTCATTTTTGGTTGAGTTGAGTTGTTGGCAACGGCTGTGCATTGGTGGTAGTTGGTGTCATTATATTGATTTCGTCAAAGTGGTGGTCGTCGGATTCGTCGAATCGTGTCATCGTGGTGGATGCAGAGGTTAGTCGTCGCGTTATTTTCTATTTCATACGGATTCGGTAATCCGTATGGATGTTACTGATTGCCTAATCCGTATGGTTCTTACAGATTATCCAATCCGTAATAACCATACGGATTACGTAATCCGTAACAGCTATACGGATTACGTAATCCATAAAAGCCATACAGATTAGGCAATCCGTATGGTTCATATGGATTACATAATCTGTAACATCAATACATCACAAGTTTGCTTTTAAAAATAGGGTTTTTTTTGGAATTTTTCACCTAAATATACATAAAAAAAAATATTACCAATCCATACATGTTTACATTTACACTGTGATTTTTTAAAAAAAATTCAAACCAGTTAAGAATTATGTTCCCCATCTCGAATTGTAAACTGGTATTTTTTTTTAAAGATAATAATAAACACATGTACTTGCACATAATAATAATTAAAAATACTGTGAATAGGGTAATTGAGATGAGAGACAGATAGGCAAACATAATAAACACTACTTGATAACAAGAAAATAATGGAACGTTCTAATAATAACAATTGAAATACGAAAATAACCAAACTAATCATAGTTTGAAAGTTGTTGTGCAGCGGACATGTCTTCTTCCATTTGAATCATTCTAGTGAGCATCATGCCCAACATCTGCATCAATTATTGGCACATGTTGATCGGTTATTAGGGCTTGTTGGGTAACTGGTTTGTTAAAAATAGCTAAAATTTCTATTGCACAAAAACATTTCCATTAGTTGGATTCTGCTAACACCTTTAACACGTCTTCATCGCTTGTCAACTGTATTATATGATATTCGATTAAATTTTCTGAATATTTTGCATGGGCTGGCTGTCAAAACAATAATTTTCTTACCACCTGTCAATTGTGAATTCCATAAGGGGAACCCCTACAGGCGCAACTTGCTTGATGACATCCTTGAGTGTTTCAAAGTTACATCCTGAAGGAATTTCAAATCTTATTGGATTTGTTCCAGTGAAGGAATAACCCACAAAATCACCTTGTCATGGTATGTTCCACTTGCCGTTGTAATATAGCATGACATCATGTGTAGAGACGATGGTGGATTAAAGTAGGTTGAGTATACCATCCAGGGTTCTATTGATAGTACATAATAATTCTATAGGGCCAACACAAGGGTATTGCTCATTGCACATTAACATTGTGCAAACATCATCATCATTTGTCAGTTGCAGAGAATGAAAAAAATATTGTTGACCAACATCTATGGATGACTGTCGGTAGTAGATTTCATGCACAAATTGGTCATTGGTTAGCAGAAGGGTGTAGTGCATTCTACTCTTGAGTGACTGAAAAGAACACTCATTAGGAACTCGCATTGGTAATGGAGTAGGACATTGAAAAGAAACACCAGTTTAGGTGTGTTTCACTTATCCATTTGGAAAAATGAATGCTAATTTGGAGTTAGCAATAATCTAAGTGATTGTTTCTCCTAAGAATGTCATAGTTGTGGAGGTATGTTGTGTGGGAGTGTGTGGTTGTACTAAGGGTGTTTGGTGTTATTTATAGTTGTGTGGTTATCTTTCTGATAGAGGCTTGTTTGGAATCCAATGTTGACTGAGACATGTCATTATTCAAATTTCTCTTTTATCGATATAGTGCATTGTGTTGTCAATTTCGACTGAGATTTTATCCTTCCACGTGGTGTAGTAGACATGCGTCATCACAATTATTGGCCACCGTATAGAGGACCACAAAGTGTTTTGTAGCATTCGTCATAGTGTTGTCAATGTCATTCTAGAATGGAAACATGATTTTTATAGCATACTTTAGTGAATTTAATTTTTTTATATTATAAATTTAATGTTAGTAAATTTTTTATTATGCATGTGTGTGTTTTTATTAATGATTAAATTTAATTTTTATTTGTTAGGATGGACAACGATGAGTGGATGTATGACAATATTATGTCTGAAGCAAATAATATGAATGAAGACATTGGAGTGGACCCTGATGCATTTGAAAACAATAATTGTTTAATTGATTGTTCTGCTTCGTTCAAAATGACTGAGGTATTTATGTGATGTTGAATGTAGTTAAAATTGTTAAATGATTAAATTAAGAAGATTAAAGATGAATTATTCATTTGTGTAGGTGTTTGAATCACGTGATGCGGTATTGAAATGAGCTCGTATTGTTGCAAATGAGAATGGTTTTGTAGATGTGATAATGAGGAGTGACATATCGACTGGAAAAATAGGAAGGACATCATTTGTCTTAATTGGTTGTGAAAGGAGTGGGAAGTATAAACCATGGAAAAAAGGTTTCACACCTTCAATGACTAGCACTAGAAAATGTGAGTGTCCTTTTAAGTTGCGAAGCAAACCAGTTTCGGGAGGTCAAAGGTGGATGGTGAAGCTAATATGTAGCTTACATAATTATTCTTTGACTAAGTCATTCTGTGGACACCCATATGCTGGTCGACTAGCTGAGGAGGAGAAGATCATTGTTGCTGACATGACAAGGTCGATGGTGAAACCAAAGAATATTCTTCTAACTTTGAAGGAGCACAATGCCGATAATGTCACAAGTTTGAAGCAAGTATACAATGCAAGATATGCATATTGGACGCATACAAGAGGCAATAATACTAAAATGCAATAGCTAATGAAACTTATTGAACGCGACATGTATATTCATTGGCATAGAGTGAAGGAGGAAAATGTTGTACTTGACTTGTTTTGGGCACATCTGGATGCAGTACAATTGAGCAATGCATATCATATGGTGTTCCTGATAGACAGTACATACAAAACAAACAGGTATAGACTTCCTTTACTTGACATTGTTGGTGTGACACCGACTAGGATGACATTCTCAGCTGCATTTGCCTATTTAGAGGTTGAACGTATAAATAATGTTGTGTGGGCCCTTAAACGGTTTAGAGAGATTTTTCTTAAAAGTGAATTTTTCCCTAAGGTCATTATTACAGATAGAGATTTAACATTGATGAGTGCAGTTGAAGCCGTTTTTCCAGAGGCAACCAATTTATTATGTAGGTTTCACATTGACAAGAATGTCAAGGCAAAATGTAAAACTTATATTCAGCAGAAGAACACATGGGATTATGTCATGGAAGCATGGGGAAGTGTTGTTGACTGTGCTAATGAGAAGCAATTTGATGATTGTGTTAAGAAGTTTGATGTTGCAAGTGCACCATGGCCAACCTTTGTTGATTACGTGAAGGACATTTGGCTGAATCCCCACAAAGAAAAATTTGTGACAGCATGGACAAACAAGGTCATGCATTTTGGAATTACAACTACAAATAGGTAACTTTTGCGTTTGACATTGGTTAAATTAACATTTGCATACGTTTAATGTCTTTGATATTAATTGATCATATCATAAACTGCAGGGTTGAGTCTGCCTATTGGACCTTAAAGCGGCTACTTCATAATAGTCTTGGTGATTTGTTCACCATTTTGGATGCTATGAACAATATGATCACCTTGAACATACTGAAATCAAGGCATGTTTGGAAAGAAGTACACATGTGGTCGGGCATGTTTTTAAAGTTACATTATACAAGAAACTTATTGGCATGGTGTCTAGGTATGTGTTAAACCAAATTGCTGCTGAGTATGAGCGAGTGCATTATGCGGGCAAAAAAACTTCTTGTTGTGGATGTGTGCTTAGAACAACGCATGGTTTGCCTTATGCATATGAGCTAGCTAAGTATGTTATTGGGAGCATTCCAATTAACATCATTCATATGTTTTGGCGGAGATTAAACTTTTCAGAAGAATGTATGCATGAATACGAAGTCAGCATAACGGATGAGATGGAAGCCATATCTAACCGTTTTGAAAAGCTTGATTTGTGTGAGAAAATGACACTAAAGACTAAGCTTAAAGAGATTGTGTACCCTGATCTAAATTCCATGTGCCCCCCTGATAAGGTTAAAACTAAAGGTGCTCCAAGGAAGAACATCACAAAGCACCAAAGGTCTACGAGAAAGGATCCGTCTTACTTTGAGTATGTGGATGAGTTACATTCTGTGCAAAATAGTTGTTCTATTCGAAAACAGTCTAGTTTATTATCTGATACTGTAATGAAAAATCGGATTATTCCTATGCTCGATCAATTTCATCCCTTTATGCGCCAATTCATTGTGAACATCATTGATGTAAAAGCTAATGGTAATTATGGGTATTGTGTAATTGTTGCATCATTACGTTATGGTGAAGATTCATGGTCTTTGGTATGCAATCATTTGCTCAAAGAACTGGCACAATGGACTGATGAATATATAGCGTTGTTTGGTGGGATACAAAGGTTTGAAACCTTAAGGCGGTCCCTACTAGTTGATGGATTGTCCAAGGTAAAACATCGTTGTCTTTACTCGTGTGTTGGCTTAATTTGTAAAGCACTCTGCATTCAATATATTTGCATTAAATGTCTACTTACAGGTAACTTTCGATAAGTGGATGGATATTACCGATATGGGTCATGTAGTTGCATCAAGATATAACGTCGTTGTAGTCTCTCTTTCACTCCAGCAAAGTATGACGTTCTTCCCTCTAAGAAGCCAACCTCCTTGAGATCCCCAACTTCATCGCATTTTGTGTATTGGTCATGTGTTTGGGAACAATTTTGTTCAGGTAAGGGAAAAAATGTTTACTTATATAAATTCAATTAATTGTGCCAAGCTGATGGTAATTTTGTGTGCATTTGTTTAAAACAGGTTACATTGACAGACAATTGTCCTTTGCTGTCGAGGGCATTCTTGTGGGCTACTAATTATACCAACCATGCTCAACAGTGGCCTAGTTATTACATTCATCGAATGCAAATGTATACTAAATCGATGAAGTTGAACACACAACATGTTGATTTAAGAGACGTGTAGACATTCCAATTAATAATGCATATGTTTTTAATGTGATATATGTAATCATGTTTAATTATAAAAACAAGTTATGTTTGTTGTTGTTCCCCAAAATTAAACTACAATTACGCAAAATAAGGTTGCCAATACATAAATGTCAATCACAGTGACTTCAATCACGCCCACCCGAAGGCCTCCTATGCATATGGTGTCTTGGCCGTCTAGCTCGAGTGTAGACAATGGCGTCGTCAGTGACATAGCGGGCTATCTGAAGTAGTTGCTCCTCATGGAGTATGCATCTGTGCCCTCTATAACCACCCTCATGTCCAGCATATGATGTGTAACGACCCGTATGCATCCGGTTCATTTACATTGATTTACGGTCATTAAGCGCAGCAATTATCACAGATAATTTAAAATGGAAGCAGTAAACAAAATGATGTCATCAAACGTCATTAACAACATCAATTGTACATCATATATGGTGAATTCTTATAATATACAAAGTATATTTCTCAAAACTGTACATATCCCTCATCAGTCACAAAACACAGGCATAAAAAAAAATAGAGCCAACATGCTCTTCATTCTATGCCTAAGGTTCCCTCAGAACCATATCCCTCTACTCAGGCCTCTTGCCCTGGGATCTATCAGCCGCTCCCTGAACATCACCTGCAAAACATAATCTCTAACAGGGGTGAGATAACAATCTCAGTAAACTTAGGATCTTTGGAGGTCTTTCCTCCCCCTGGTTCACTTTCATGACATATAATATCAAAATTGGCATCACACACAATCCAGCCATTATGACTCCCATAAAACATATCACATGTATATCATAACACAGGTGTAACAATATAATAGATATACACACATCACAAGGTCTGAGAGAGATCATCCACCCAGTGGTATAATCCTCCTAGACTCTATCCAATGCCTAAGGAAGATCATCTGAATAGGTACATTCCCTTAGGACTTAATTCAATGCCTAAGGAAGATCATCTGAACAGGTACATTCCCTTAGGACCTGATTGGATACCTATGGCAATTCCGAGGGAAGATCATCTGTGACAGGTACATTTCCAACGAAAATCGATAGTACTCTATTCTACTGGCCAGAGACAACTCATCAATCAACAACACATCATCATAGTGTATATCATATATATGTTCTCAATAAACAGTAACACACAATTTCAATACACATGACATACAGTAACCATCACCACCCCTCGGGTGTGGTGGAACACAACCAAGGGAAAACACTCCCAAGAATAAAGAGCTTACCTGCTCTCAGCGCTATACCAGCTCTCCCGGCGTCGTGGTCACAACCACCAGCAAGATCACTATCACGCCCTACACAAGGCATAAAACAATCAATCAATAACGGTCCTTAGCCGTTAGAATGAAAGGTAACTTCATTCCTTTCCATTAAAGCCTAACTGTTCTCTATCTTAGGGTTAACAGAGCTAACCACCTTATAAGTGATTCACAAACCCTCAACAGGATCTATCTTTGGTCCAACCAAGATCTTAGAATCCCTCTAGACTCTGCATAAGTTCAATCCAAAGCATTCTGTTGCTTAACCATTCTATATTTCAAGGATAAACAAGTTGCCCAAAACAACAAATCCAACATGTTTTCGCCGTTTATTAAGCCTCCTGAGCAACTAGTGTAACAACACCTAAGCTCATATCTATCATAATACCTTTCATTTCATCAACATTCTTCCTACTCATACCTATCTCAGGGTCCAAACCAAACTTCATCAAAATCAAGTTTCAAAGTTCAATATTCATCAGAACAACCCCTTGAGCATACTTTTCTAAAGAATCCAAGCCTAATTCCAGCCCTAACACAATTGGGTTACTATTCATCCCAAGAACCATTTCACAAATCAATCAGTAAAACTTGAGTTTCTTACCTCTAAATAGTCGAGGAAGGCTGAAGGATCACTTCTCTAAGCTCTGGCGTCCTTGAATCGCCTTCTTTCTCCTCCAAAACTCAGTTTACAAAGTTCCCTAGAGGACGGGATTTCTCCATTTTAAGGTTCTCTCGAGAAATTGAAGCTGGAATCTAGCTCATGGAGGAGTTCTAATCAAGTTTCTAGTTGGGTAGGAAGTGTTTAGATGAATAATGGAGAAGATATGAAGCTCTCCTAGTGCTCCAATGGCGGAAACAGCTCAGAGGAAGAAGGGAATGAGTTTTTGGCCTTCAATTTCGTAAAAATGGCCTTTTATAGGCCCTCAGCCCGTGCTCCCACGCTACCAGCGTGGCATACAAGTGGAAAATGGCTTTCTGGAGTACTTCCCATGCTATCAGCGTGGCTCCCACGCTACTAGCGTGGCTTACCAGCAGAAAATGGTTTTCTGGAGCACTTCCCACGCTACTGGCGTGGCTTACCAGCAAGCCAATTTTTTTTTTAAACTAGGTTATTATATTCACCCCACCTTTTAAGAATTTTGACCGCAAAATTTGAATTCATACCTGTCAAGCAACTCAGGGTACAGCTGCAAAAGCTCCTGCTCTCGCTCCCAAGTCGCCTCCTCAGGTGTCCTCCCTTCCCATTGTACCTTGACTATGGGAATGATCCTACTCCGGATCTTCTTTTCCATCCTATCCAGAATCCGTATAGGTCGTGTAGGACAAGTCAAATTCTCTCTAATCTGAACGGTGTCAGGCTCCACCACGTGTGAAGGGTCTGGCACACACCTCCTCAGTTGTGACACATGGAAAACATCATGCAGCCCTGACAATTGGGGAGGCAAAGCTAGTCTGTAGGCTACTGGTCCTATTATCTGAAGAATCTGATAAGGACCAATGAACCTAGGACTGAGCTTCCTCACACCCAAAGCCCGTCCAACACCAGTAACTGGAGATAGCCTCAGAAACACATGGTCGCCTTCATCAAACTGCAGCGGCCTGTGTTTATGATCATAATAACTTTTCTGTCGATTCTGAGCCTTCAATAACTTATCTCTGATTAGACGAATCTGCTCAGTAGTCTCCTGAACCATCTCAGGTCCAAGAAGCTGTCTCTCACCCAAAACCCATTTCGCCGTCCAGTAGCAACCACCATCTTTTTGATTGGTACTGTAGTTGCCCCCTCAGTCCAACAAACAGGAGTCCTGCACCTCTGGCCATACAATGCCTCATAAGGTGCCATGCCCAAACTAGCATGAAAACTATTATTGTACGAGAACTCCACCAGAGGTAGGTATCGATCCCATCTAGTACCTTGCTCCAAGGCACAAGCTCTCAACATATCCTCCAGAGTCTGGATAGTCCTCTCTGTCTGACCATCGGTCTGGGGATAATAAGTTGTACTAAGCCTCAGCTGAGTCCCAAAAGCCTCCTGAAGCGCACTCCAAAATCTAGAAGTGAACTTCGGATCTTTGTCGCTAACAATACTCTTTGGGACACCATGCAGTCTGAATATCTCTCTGACATATAGCTGAGCCAATTTCTCTGCAGTGTAGTCAGTCCGAACAGGTAAGAAATGAGCAGACTTGGTCAGCCTATCAACAATTACCTAGATGGAGTCACATCCAGTCTGAGTCCTCGGTAGTCCAACTACAAAATCCATGGAAATGCTATCCCATTTCCACTCTGGAATCTGCAACGGCTGCAGTAGGCCTGACGGTCTCTGATGCTCAATTTTCACCTTCTGACACACCAGACATTTAGTCACATACTCAGCTATGTCCTTCTTCATCCCTGGCCACCAGAACTTCCTCTTGAGGTCCTGACACATCTTGGTGGTACCCGAATGAATGCTGAACTGGCCCTTATGAGCCTCCGACAGAACTGCATCCACCAGCTCGCCCTTAGGCACAACGATCTGATCTTGGTACAACACCAAGTCATGAGTCTCCCAAGAAACATCCTGTTGACCAATCATGGCCCTCACATCATCATCCTGCTTCTGGGCCTCCCGGATCCTCTAAATCAACTCATTACCAATCTTGGTCTCTCTCAACTCAAGACCACTAGTACCCTCTGTCACAATCAGGTGCATATCTCTAAACTGCTCAATTAACTCACAGTCTGAGATCATCATGCATGCAATACTCACATGCTTCCTGCTCAAAGCATCAGCAACTACATTCGCCTTGCCGGGATGATATTTCAACTCAAAATCATAATCTTTGAGGAATTTCATCCACCGTCTCTGTCTCATATTCAACTCTTTCTGATCAAAAAGATACTTAAGGCTCTTGTGGTCACTGAACACCACCAACTTAGCACCATACAAATAATGTCTCCAAACCTTTAGAGCAAAGACAATAGCTGCAAGCTCTAAATCATGGGTAGGATAATTCTCCTCATGTGGCTTCAGCTGCTTGGATGCATAAGCAACCACTCTCTTCTCCTGCATCAGCACACATCCAAGTCCCTGTTTGGAAGCATCACAATAAACCTCAAAAATACCCTCAGGATTAGGAAGAGTCAAAACTGGAGCTGTGGTCAACTTTTCCTTCAGCTTCAGGAAACACTCCTCACATTCATGAGTCTAAACAAATGGGCTACCTTTCCTGGTAAGGCGGGTCAAAGGTAACACCATCTGTGAGAACCCCTGAATGAACCTCCAATAGTAACCTGCTAGACCAAGGAAACTACGGACCTCTGAAACATTCTTGGGCCTTTCCCAAGACATCACAACCTCGATCTTACTGGGATCAACTGCTACCCCAGCTGCAGAAATCACATGGCCCAGGAATTTCACCTCTGCAAGCCAAAACTCACACTTAGACAACTTAGCATATAGCTGATTATCTCTTAATGTCTGCAGGACAATCCTGAGCTGCTCAGCATGCTCCGTCTCCGTCCTGGAGTAGATCAGTATATCATCAATAAACACCACCACAAACTAATCTAGGAATGGTCTGAATACCCTATTCATATAGTCCATGAATACCCTATTCATATAGTCCATGAATACTGCAGGGGTATTCGTCAAACCAAAGGGAATGACCTGATATTCATAATGACCATATCTCGACCTGAAGGCAGTCTTCGGTATGTCCTCGGGCTTAATCCGAATATGGTGATATCCAGATCACAGATCTATCTTGGAGAACACACAGGCACCCCTCAACTGATCAAGCAAATCATTAATCCGAGGTAAAGGATACTTATTCTTTACAGCAACCTTATTCAGTTGCCTGTAGTCCACACATAACCGCATACTTCCATCCTTCTTCTTCACAAAAAGAACCGGTGTTCCCCACGGTGACACACTCGGTCTAATAAATCCCTTGGACAACAAGTCCTCAATCTGTATCTTCAGCTCCTTTAACTATAAAGGAGACATGCGGTAAGGAGCTATGGATATGGGTCCCACACCTGGAACCAAATCAATGGAGAATTCAATCCCCCTATCCGGTGGAAGCTGTGTAATCTCTTCCGGAAATACATCGACAAACTCACTTACCACCGGAATCTCTGACATATCCACCCCCTGTCCCTCATCTGCTATACTCAACAACAGATAGCCCTGAGCTCCTCCCTTCAGTTCCTTGCAAACCTGCAAGATTGAGAGAAACGAAGTGGAACTCGAGCTGACTTCATCTGAAGGCACTACAACCTTCTTATAACAACAATCTAGCATGATGCCATACTTGGCCAACCAATCCATACCCAAAATAATCTCAAGGGTAGGCATCGCAAGGTAATACAGATCAACAACATATTCCCTACCCTCAAACTGAAAATGCACATCTCTGCAACATATTTCCACTCTACATTGCTCCTTAGAGGCAGTGGTAACCTCCATAGGAGAAGAAAGTCTGAATATAGGCAAGTTCAGTCCTAGAGCAGTGCGATCACTAATAAAAGAGTGAGTAGCTCCAGAGTCAAACAAGACTCTCACATCATATACATCAATCAAAATAGTACCTCTAATCAAATCAGGAGCTCTGGCTGCCTCTCTAGCATCCACTGTGTAGACTCGTCCTGTAGGGGGTGCTACTGAAATCACTGGAGCAGCTACCGTCCGGCCTGCTGCCTGCGGACACTCTCTAGCATAGTGGCCATGCTTGCCACATCTATAACATATCAGCTGTCCAGTGTGGCACACTCCCAGATGATTTTTCCCACAAGCAGCACACTTGGGAAGTGAAGCGGGTCTCTGTGGTACTCCCCTCTGACTGGTGCCCTTCTTAAATTTGTCTGCTGGAGAAGAAACCCTCAAGTCTCTGCCCTTGCCCTTCCCAGTAGGGCTTGATCCACTAGGTCTCCTCGTCTCCTGTCTATCAGAGGAAATAGGCTGGCTGCCACTGCGCCTCTTAATCATATCCTCCACCTGGTGGCACTGTCTCACCAGGCTACCCAAGTCTCGAGATCCACTACCAGCTATCTTCTCCTCAATACTCTCTCTAAGTCCCCTCTGGAACATAGCAGCAAGAACCTCTGCATCAGGTAAAGCCTCCTGAAATGCGCATACTTAGCCAACTCATTAAACTTGGCTAAATACTCGTCCATTGACATATTCCCCTGAACAAGGCCCTCAAACTCAGCCTGCTTCTGCTCTCTGGCATCTATGGGGAAGTATCTGTCCAGAAACTGAGCTTCAAAAACCTGCCAGGTAATAACTTCACCTTGGCCTCTCAACAACTATGAAGTGGTAACCCACCACTCATGCACATCTCCCTGAAGCAGATATGTAGCATAGAGAAGTCTCTGATGGTCTGAACATTCCATCACAGTGAAGATCTTCTCTAGAGCCTGCAACCATTTGGCAGCAACAATGGGATCATACTCCCCATGAAAAGCTGGAGGGTCATGCTTACGGAAAGCAATGAGCATCTTCCCTCTAGCAGTTGTATCCTCCTCAACATCAGCTTGGGACAACCTGTCCCCTCTATGGAGGCTAGGCCCCTCAAAATGATGGCTACCTCCACCCTGATGGCGACTACCCTCACCCTCAGGGGTATGATGTGAAGAAGATACTCTATCCTCTCTACGCAGAGATCTCAACTCTGCCATCAGCTCCTCATTAACCTTCAACAAGGCCTCATTAGCCTGCCTGTTTGCAGCAATCTCCTGCTGCATAGCTGTCAAGGCAGCTGTCACTGGGTCGGGTTGTCCATCGGCACCCGCCGTCTCACTATTGTTCCGGGTCCTCACCATGGCACTGCACATGTCACATAACAGGGTGAGTTGATCAGGCTCACACTCAATGATCACACATGCAATAGTCATAATGAACACCCAAACCATTAGTCAACAACACACAATTCACCATACATAATGCTTCCCTATAAAACTGCTCTGATACCATAAAATGTAATGACCCGTATGCATCCGGTTCATTTACATTGATTTACGGTCATTAAGTGCAGCAATTATCACAGATAATTTAAAATGGAAGCAGTAAACAAAATGACGTCATCAAATGTCATTAACAACATCAATTGTACATCATATATGGTGAATTCTTATAATATACAAAGTATATTTCTCAAAACTGTACATATCCCTCATCAGTCACAAAACACAGGCATAAAAAAATAGAGCCAACATGCTCTTCATTCTATGCCTAAGGTTCCCTCAGAACCATATCCCTCTACTCGGGCCTCTTGCCCTGGGATCTATCAGCCGCTCCCTGAACATCACCTGCAAAACATAATCTCCAACAGGGGTGAGATAACAATCTCAGCAAACTCAAGGTCCTTGGAGGTCTTTCTCCCCCTGGTTCACTTCCATGACATATGATATCAAAATTGGCATCACATACAATCCAGCCATTACGACTCCCATAAAACATATCACATGTATATCATAACACAGGTGTAACAATATAATAGATATACACACATCACAAGGTCTGAGAGAGATCATCTACCCAGTGGTATAATCCTCCTAGACTCCATCCAATGCCTAAGGAAGATCATCTGAATAGGTACATTCCCTTAGGACTTAATTCAATGCCTAAGGAAGATCATCTGAACAGGTACATTCCCTTAGGACCTGATTGGATACCTATGGCAATTCTGAGGGAAGATCATCTGTGACAGGTACATTTCCAACGGAAATCCATAGTACTTTATTCTACTGGCCAGAGACAACTCATCAATCAACAACACATCATCACAGTGTATATCATATACATGTTCTCAATAAAATAGTAACACACAATTTCAATACACATGACATACAATAACCATCACCCCCCTCGGGTGTGGTGGAACACAACCAAGGGAAAACACTCCCAAGAACAAAGAGCTTACCTGCTCTCAGCGCTATATCGGCTCTCCCGGCTTCGTGGTCACAACCACCAGCAAGATCACTATCACGCCCTACACAAGGCATAAAACAATCAATCAATAACGGTCCTTAGCCGTTAGAATGAAAGGTAACGTCATTCCTTTCCATTAAAGCCTAACTGTTCTCTATCTTAGGGTTAACAGAGCTAACCACCTTATAGGTGATTCACAGACCCTCAACAGGATCTATCTTGGTCCAACCAAGATCTTAGAGTCCCTCTAGACTCTGTATAAGTTCAATCCAAAGCATTCTGTTGCTTAACCATTCTATATTTCAAGGATAAACAAGTTGCCCAAAACAACAAATCCAACATGCTTTCACCGTTTATTAAGCCTCCTGAGCAACTAGTGTAACAACACCTAAGCTCATATCTATCATAATACCTTTCATTTCATCAACATTATTCCTACTCATACCTATCTCAGGGTCCAAACCAAACTTCATCAAAATCAAGTTTTTCAATATTCATCAGAACAACCCCCTAAGCATACTTTTCTAAAGAATCCAAGCCTAATTCCAGCCCTAACACAATTAGGTTACTATTCATCCCAAGAACCATTTCACAAATCAATCGGTAAAACTTGAGTTTCTTACCTCTAAACAGTCGAGGAAGGCTGAAGGATCACTTCTCTAAGCTCTGGCATCCTTGAATCGTCTTTTTTCTCCTCCAAAACTCAGTTTACAAAGTTCCCTAGAGGACGGAATTTTTCCGTTTTAAGGTTCTCTCGAGAAATTGAAGCTGGAATCTAGCTCATGGAGGAGTTCTAATCACGTTTCTAGTTGGGTAGGAAGTGTTTAGATGAATAATGGAGAAGATATGAAGCTCTCCTAGTGCTCCAATGGCGAAAACAGCTCAGAGGAAGAAGGGAATGAGTTTTTAGCCTTCAATTTCGTAAAAATGGCCTTTTATAGGCCCCCAGCCTGTGCTCCCACGCTACCAGCGTGAGTCCCACGCTACCAAACTGCCTAACTACCCTCTTAGGTAAATGCTTAATAATGTGAGGACCCATCTAAGGAAACCTGAAAATAAACTAATCAACTCAAACTCCCTGTGGGCACGATGCTCCACGTAAGATGTCCAACAAATGTTAAACGGTGTCAACCTATCTATACGTTTACGATAGGTACTCACTAGTAAAGCCTTCTCACTCTTCCAGCGACAGGTAGGAGGTAACCTTTCGTCATACTGATCATCTACAATCACATTTCCTACACTAGGAAAATGTTCATATATCCAGCACTACAAATTGAAAACGATTAAAGTCAGCAACACATACAAAAATATAAAACACATACATACACGACGGTTTATCCATTACACAATTGAAAATATATCATTACCTGTAACAAAGTAATATATCCAACAAGATGTTTCCCGTGGTGCTTACATGTGTAGCTCAAATTATCATACATGTGCACAAGAGCAGACGCACCCCACAAAAATCCAGCAGACTGGTCCAAGTCCCGAAAAGCCTCTAAGAATACCACACCTATATGTGTGACACTCTTGTTAGCAAACAAAGTGTAGCCAACAAGATGTAGTAAATATGTCTCGGCGGCTAATATCCACTGCCTGAACTGACACTTCGCAAAATCCAACTCCTGGAGCCATGATAGTCTAGCATATGCCCCGTGGCATTGTGACGTTTCAGCTTCAGCTTCTTCTTCCATGACATCCAGTAGCTCCACCAATAAGGTAATGACCTCCCTGACGTCAATCTGATCGTATGCGTGGGACGCTCCCATGACAGGAATATGCAGCAGTGATGACACGTCGTCCAATGTCAGTGTCATTTCCCCCATGGACAGATGAAAACTGGATGTTTCAGGGTGTCATCTGTCAACAAATGCAGACAGTAACCCCCTATCCCCAGTCTCAACTGAGCGAGCAATCAATGGAGTTAGGCCTGTGGCAGCCACTAAACCTTCAATCTCAGCTACAGGCTTTCCGAATTTAATAACCTGCGTCCATGAGAAGCAAGCTTTAACTCTAGACATTCCTGCATTGAAGAAATCAATCAGTTTACATTGATGGATAAGCAAAAATAATATACCTTGTACTACGTAATTGATCATATTAATACCTCTCCTGCCCAGACTCTAAGAGCCATATGATCGACAAACTCAGTCAACACCAAAGAGTCTTCCAGCCCTCCTGGAAAATATTCACACTCAGTATCCATATCCTCCGTCACAGGTACATCATTCTCCACACATGATTCTTGAACAGGAGGATCCTCAGGAACATCAACACGTGCCCTTTGGCGACGAACAAATGTCGTAGGCCTACGCTGCTCAAGGGCTTCACCATCATTACCTCTCGAGGGATTTTTACCCAATGTTCGATCGACAACTCTTCCAAGTGCTCAACGCAATCCTCTCGTCTTAGCCATAATCTGCACAACATTTGCTTACATGTTACTCTATCACTTCAAACCAAACCACACCAACAAGAACACTCCAAACCGTTTCAAATCATACACAACTTCATTATTATTAACAAATTCAACAACTTTAATTCACATGCATTCCAACATTACAAATACAATTCTAACCAAACCAACACATTACGGGTTCAACACATTAATACTCACCTTACAAAGACAACTCTAACCAAACCAACCTATAACTGGTTCAACAACTTTGACTCATATGCATACTCACATTACAAAGACAACTCTAACCAAACCAAACTATAACGGGTTAAACTCCTTTGATTCACATACATATTCACCTTACAAATACAATTCTAGCCAAACCAATCTACAATGGGTTAATCTCCTTTGATTCACATACATATTCACCTTACAAATAAAATTCTATGCAAACCAATCTATAACGGGTTAAACAACTTTGATTCACACATATACTCACCTTACAACTACAATTATAACCAAACCAATCAATAACGGGTTTTCGATTCATGTTATATTAGACATGTAAGACAACAAAAATGCTTATAAAAGCCAACCAAAATGCTTAAAATCCAAATAGACCAACAATTCATGTCATGGAACATTCCTAACTTATTTATTTTTAATTTTATTATTTTTAAAACCTAAAAATACTCATACGGATCAGTCAATCCGTATGAGTCATACAGATTACACAATCCGTAAGACTCATACGGATTGACTAATTCGTATGAGACTTACGGATTATCACAATCTGTAAGACTCATACGGATTCGTCAATCAGTATGAGTCTTACGGATCCTCGAATCCGTTACAAGGCCACCACCAAGACGAAACGCAAGGAGATAACCATGGTCTCAACACGGAAACACTCACCAGGACCACGAAACGCATAAGTCCACAATGCGATGGTGTGGCAGAGAAAGAAACCAATAAAGCGCGAATGAAAGTAGTGGTGGTGCGGCGGAGAAAGAAACCAGGAAGCCCAGAAGCGCAAAAATGAAACGTGCAGGAAGATGATCAATTTTAAAATATTAAACTTATAAAGAGCATTTTCAGAAATTAACTATTTAAAAAATGATGTATAAGAAGATGAAATGGTGCAGGAAGCACAGACCTATTTTGGTTTAAGGACCTATTTTGGTATATGGGGCAATACTGTGTAAACTGCATTGGCGCCCTATGAATAGAGGTTATTCGTTTTTTATGTTAAAAAAAATACTCAAACAAAAAACAAATTAAAATTGATGGGACATGAACAATCAATTCTAAAAACAGTGATTCTTTTTTTTTTATGTGCGTTGCGTAAATATATTTGTAAAAGAAAAGAGGTGTATTGTCTGGAGGAGCTTATTATTTTATTTCACTGTAATTATTACAAATTTTTATGGATAAACTTATAAATCCTTATACATTATTCTTATTACAATTTTTTTGATGACCTTGTAAATTTTGTTCATTACAAATTTTTGTGAAACTTCTAAACTCATTTTTTTGTAAAAGTTGCAAATCATTTCTTTATATGTGATCCCCCTCAGTTGGTTCAGGTAAAGTGATTTTTTTTTTCATATTACGAATTTTATTTGTATACCTAGTATTATAATCTTAAAAAAAATCTCTAATTTACATATAATATATTTAAATCTAAAATATATCCCAGAGATAAGATAATAACTTTTTAATTCTAAATAATATCTTAAAATTTGAAACAAATAACAAATTTTTTAAAAGATAAACTAAATTATTTGTTTTGTACAAACTAAAAATATCAAGCATATTCTTAACAAAAATGTGAGGCACCATCACTTAAAATAGTTAATTAAAGGTATATTGGGATAAATAACTCAATTAAGTATTTGTTTAATAAAGTATTTATTATGTAAAAATTTATATATAAAATCTTTTTATAATTGAAGAGAAAATATGCATGATTAAATTATTTTTTATATAAGATAAGTTATTTTAAAGAGTTTTTTTGAAAGCTGAAAATGACTTATAGACATAATATTATAAGTTGTCTTTTTATAAGTTTCCTTAAATAATTACACAAGTATTTATCTCATAAAATAAGTTCAATTAAGATGTATATAAATTCTTATAAATAAATCCTTTAATTATACTATGGTTGATCCTCCAAACTAGATCACATTACGTTGGTTTTAATTATTAGGAACCTTGAATTTGTCGGTTAATGATAACTAATGACATTAATTCCATACTTAAAAATTAATTATTATTTTACTTTTTAGTAGATTTTTCTTGCAAAAAAGTTTGTAGAAGCTTAATATCATTTAAAAAATTACGTAACTCATAAAATGTGATATTAATCTATGAATCATTTTAGATGCCGGCTAGTTCTTTATAAAAATAAAAATAAAGATGAAAATGACGGTGAGTTTAAATTTTATTTTATTTTGTCATTTTGATTTTTAAGAGTTAAACTCTTATCGCCAAAAGAAGAAAGAAAAAGGAAAACTGTTTTGTTTGAAGGTAACCTTTCAGTGTTTCTTCTTTTTTAGTTTCTCCTTTTTCTTTTAAAAAAAGGAAAACTCAAAGAAAAAATAATTTTAAAAATTCTTTTAAAAATAAAACAAGTTTTTTTTTTTTCAATAAATCAGAGTCTCAAAAATATTTTTTATAAAATATAATTAAAAATCATTTAATTAATAAATGACAAAAAGAAAAAAGTTAAACAAAACACTATTCTTCTGTTCAATAAAACTAAGCAATATTCTAAATCTTAATTCTTAATCATTATATCTCCTCAAAATAAAATATTAATCATTACATCTATAAATTATAAAGCACTAAGCTATAAAGATTAGTCTTAAAACAAACGTGCACCGTATTTCTAAAATATGCCTGCCAAGTGTTGCCAAATGCCAACCCATCGGGCCCATCTAGATATGATACGAGGATAATATATTTTATTATAGATTCACGCACGCGTCACGATTACTTAATGTAAGGGTATAACTGTACAAGTACGGGTAGTAACCAATAAAATTTTATCAGGGTACGGGTAGAAAACCTTAACATCCACTTCATCTCATATTCACACTTACATAAATATTTGTATTTTTTTCACACATAATCGATGAATTATCACTTTATATTGTTTTCAAAAAAGGTTATGTACTAATCATAGAAAATAACTTTACATTACCATCAGATTAAACGTATGATAAATTTATCGATTTGTATAATAATTATCTTAAACATTATATTAATAATGATTTGTTTAAATAATAATATAAAATTATGATTATGTTCTGTTATATGTTTAAGTTAGTTTCTAACTTTTTTAATAACTTATAATTTTATTTGAAGTTTGGTAACTAAGTTTTTTTAAGTAGTCTCTAGATTGAATGACTCTATATTCCTACTTCCACATATTACAAGTAATGTAAAAAACATCAAATTAAACGTGAATAATCCGTACTCTTCTCTTTTCTTTTTGCAACAAAGGGAGGTTGGCGTGGAGAATGATAATAGTAATTCAAAGTCTTGTGTAAATTGCAATAATGATCCAGCTGCAAAAAAAAAATACTACAGAGCAAGTAACAAAAAGAATACTAATAAAATATAGAGGTGTAAGATCCGAGAATATAACCTTATGATATTTTTTAATGAGTTAATGCAGTCATTGTCTCCATCGACCGTTTGAAGTGGTCAAAGGTCACATTCTTTCTTCATTTCCGAATGGGGACACCTTGCATAATTAATAATCATACTACCCAACCAACTATGCTGCTTAATTAGAAACATGTGTTTCTAGAATATTTAAAATCTATCTTTAGTGTAAAAAATAACTATTTTAATTTATATAATGTTTAAATATATTTTTTATTTATAATTTAGTGTTTTTTCATTTTTGTTCCTGTATTTTTTATTTAATTCTTATAGTAAAAAAATATTGTCTAAAACACTTTAAAAACGAAAAATAAAACAATTACATTTTATGAGAAATAAAACAATTTTTCAAAGGAACAAAAATAAAAATAATGATAAACTACAAGAAACAAAAATATATAAGTCTTTAACTTCTTCCAAAAATAAAATACCTGAGGTAATTTACAATTAATTGATAATATTATAATTTTTACGCTTTCAATACACGAAAATTAATTTGTTTATTTAAATTTAGACTTTGAAACAAGTAAAAAAATAATATTATTACTCATACTATTAGGTGGTTGAGACTTGTCATCCTACCTAAGCCCTCAGGTACAATTTGGTGTACATTGTTTGGATGATTTATCATTTTATCGAATGAACATTTATCGACTGAGCTTTTCGTGGGAGTATGGCATGGACTACTTCAGTCCTGTATAAATTCCACTCCAATAATCCCAGAATAGGGTGATTCTCTCTAATAAATTAAATAACAGTCTGATAAGTTACTTTCCATTCGAATGTTGTGAAATTGAGACAACGCATGCAATACTCATTTCACAAAATATGTTTCAGCATATGTTGAACAAATTAATTCATACAAAAATTTACCACTATTAATTTTTGCAATTGACAGGAGGAACATTATGTTAGAAGCAGCTTTTCAACTTTTCCATATTTTTGCCCCCAAAGAATACAAATATTCTCTATTGACATTTCCAACCACTAAAAAGCTAACATTATTTGTGATTAAAAAAAAAAAAAACACCAACATCACCACCCAAATATGTTCCCAAAACTAACCTTTCTGTTTTGTACATTTGGTAGCTCCATGTGCAGAACCTCTTTTCCCTTTTCTTGCAAAATTTTGCAAACTGAAGCTTCATTTGATGATAGAACTGCAAATACTTTTGACATGACTTACAACAGTGACCCGTGCTAGTGTATCAAATAATCCCAGCATAAATCCCAGTTCAAGGGCATATATACAAGCTTTTAGAGGCCATGGAATGAAACTTGAATCTTTGTATATATTTTGTTTTATTACTCTTTTCAAAACCAAACAAAAAACTAAGAAAAACAAATCAAAAAGGGTTTTGGCCGGTATACATGAATTTCTTATCTAGTTCGAACTGATGACATCTAAGATCATGGTTATATTTTATTATTGTTGATCAAACATTCCATGAAATATTCATAATGTTTTTGGTATATACGGCTTATCCTTCAAGTAACAAAATCATTTCTCAGAATATTTAATACAGTCTTATATTTAAGATTCACACTCAAAATCACTTATTAAATTAAAACAATTTCATAGAAGTTGATATGTCCATTTGATAGCTAGTCATAAAATACTCATATATAAAGAAAAAGTATATAGATATATATGGTTAAGACATGTATTTTCCTTACATAGCTATATTCAAACTAAACCGTTAACAGGAAAAAAAAAAAAAAAAGTAGAATGAAGAGTGAAGATCTCTAAAAACATACATATTGGAATCAATGGACTGTGAATTGTATGATACACTAGTACGGATCACAGTTGCACATCACATGAACTTGAAAAGAAGAGAGGTAGACAAAAGGAGACCCAGAAGCTAATAATAGAGAAATTGTGTGTGCAAAAAAACTAAGGTTAGGTTGAAGAAAATTGTGAGAGAGAAAGAAAGAAGGGTAGGTTGTGAATGTGTGAATTGGTGGTGCCATGAATGGCTTTTGGGTTGGGAAGAAGCTTATTATAACAACAACTTCGGATTTAGTGCAAAGGCACACACCGACAAAGGGACAAATAATCGAAATAGATAATTGATCCGTGGTGAGTTCTTAATTTCTACTCGTTAAACATGCAAATCGTACGTCAACCGTTGGATTTGAGAACGGTACACGTGTTGAGCATCGAGGGCAAGACGCAGCTAATTCGCGAGCGCAAGTGTCTTGGAGTGCGCGGTTCCCGTGCTCAAACTCGCCTAAATATTTTATTCCTTAAATCATTTTGTCTTCCCTCAATATAGAAAAATGTTTGATGCACACTTCATGGTAGTAGTAATTAGTAAACACTTGGGGAGAGAAGAAAAAAGTTTAAATTAATCCGTATGTCATGAAGTGTTTGATAATTTTTCATTTTTGTACCCTATTTTTTTTATTAGGTCTTTCTGTTAGTTACGATTACGGAAAATTAACTATACGAGTGAGTAAATTATGTAATTTGCAGCAAGATTATTGTAGGTGAAACTTGAAGAAGTTTGTGAAAAAAAATTTGGGTTGAGAAGTCCTGCAAAAATAAGAATAATGGTTGAAGAATTTAGTTGAGACTATTAGTTTGAACTTATAAAAGTGTTTTATACTAACATACATGAAAGAGTGAGAATACTCGATATACAATTGTAGAGGTGATGATATACATACTAGATTTAGGGAGTAATTAGGTCTCTGTGGTGAATTTTCTGTAAAAACAGTTAAACGAAAGGGCCCAATTAAAAAATAAATACAAATTTAAGAATCAAATGAAAAAATAATAATTCAGAGATCCAATTAAAAATTATCAAATAATTCAGGGACATATAAATTAATTTAACAGAAAATATATAGAAAAAAAAGAGAAATATATTTGGTTTTGAGTTTAATTTACTATTGGCTAAAGTCATCAAATTTGCCTTACCTTGATCGATCTAAATAGTTCATAAATAAGATTAGACTCAACTTTTAAATTCTAGATCTAAATAGTTAATAAATAAGGTTAGACTCAACTTTTAAATTTTAGGTAAAAAAAAAAAAAAAGGTTAGATCGGGCTTATAAAATGTCAGCCCAAAAATTATTTACCTATTTTAGCTTGATATTATTTTTATTTTTATATTTTTTCTTGTAAAAAATTTATATAAATTTAGAAGAACAAAAAAGGGACTAAGGGGGGCATGGCCCCCATAGATTTATTATCTCAGGGATGTTTGGCTTCTCATCCTTGGTATGAGATTAATCAGAAGATCAACGATTTTATATTTGAAGGTGGGACATACAGTTGGTCTCATGTCCTGCGCGACGGGAATCAAGTGGCGGATGATATGGTTTAGCTTTGTTACATCATGTTAAGATTGATTTAGTTTCCTCTTTTATTTTAAAAGTTGTTATGGTAGTAGATGTAAGTTCTATCGTATTTTCTCACTGTTTTTAATTCTATTTGTTGGGGTTAATGCCCCTCAATTTTGTTTTTTTTTTAAAAAACATATACATCTCTTAAAAATTATTTATATTTTTAATAGAAACTTATAAGATTTTTCTAATATTCTTAATTTAAAGTTATTTATTTTCTGATTCCTAATTACTTTAAGTCATTAAAAGATGTAGAAAAATTAATTTGTCATTGAACTACATAAAGAAGAGTAATCTTTAACTATTATTATTATTATAGAAAATTTTATTTTAGAATTACACTTTCAGGTTTTTATTTTTAAAATCAGTCCTCATGACACTTTTTATAGATCACTTATTTCCATTAATTAATTTTCTTTTCATAATATAAAGCTATTTGTTTTTTTTTGGCAGTTTTCAAACCCATTTTTCCATGACTTTTATATATATTGTCACTCTAGCATAAAATAATTACACAATATGACTTGAACTTCAGAAATTTTTTTCATTATTTTCATGTAAATTTCAGCTATTGAACTTTTACTATTATTTTGATAAAAAAATATAATTATTTCCTTAAATTTATTAAAAATTCATAGAAAATTTAAAATTTTATGTATTCATTTCTCATACATATTCTTCTTGTAAATAAAACTAATGTTTCTTGCAATCTTAATCCAAAAACAATTACAAATAATTTTTTCAGTTTTTTTTTTAATTCAGTAGTAGATGAAGGTATAAAAGTCAAAAAAGAAAACAAAATTCTGAAAAGTGGTGTTAATTAAATAGGAAAAATAGTTTATTATCATAAAATACAATTTTTTGGGTTCTACCTCCTCAATAAAAAAAATCACAATTAATATTTTAGAAATATCATCAAAGGTTTAAAATCACTTATAAGTAGTGATATTAATTATCAAAATTATTACATTTAATCCATAGATGTT
>PYAF01002043.1:424827-437006 GCA_007407185.1 Glycine tomentella
GCTTAACTTGATAGAATTCACTAAGGGATTAGGTTTTTGATTCAGGTTAAAGGGTTAATTCACTAAGGGATTAGGGGTTAACTAAATTAGAAAAGATTTATTCTCTGAGCAATCAGAACAATCAACTTATGATATATTCTTTTAAATGCTTAGCTTGATAGGAATCGCTAAGGGATTAGGATTTCAATTCAGGTTAAAGAGTTAAATTGCTAAGGAATTAGGATTTAACTAAATTTGGAGAAATGTATCCTCTGAGTAATCAGAAGTAATTGAAACTTGATAACCAGTTAAGTGAAAGAGGTAGGAATCAAAGGGATTGCATCCTGACCATAATCATTCCATCCATTGGTAACAACCAAATTTACTGCAATTTAAGTTCTTTAATTTTTGTCTTTATTTGCAATATTCAAACAACAACCAAATTCTTTCACAAATTCTTTCTTTTTACTTCCAATTGCTTAGACCTAGAATTACTGTGAATTTCACACCAATCCCTATGGAGACGATACTTACTTACCCACTTTATTACTTGAAACGAGCGGTGCACTTTCTGCCTTCGCAACACCTTGGTCGGGCCCCAACCTATAAAGCGGTTCACCTATCCATCTACTTTATAGGCCCATTCTTGTTAGCCCCATAATTCCTCCAGCATATAGTTGAGGGTTCCATTTAGCAACATCTTAACCTATGTGTTTACTCATATGCCTATGAACCAACTGCGTATATACATTAATTGTGCACCCACCATGTAACAACAACAAAAACATATTTGGAACCCTTGTAATCCTAGATACAACACATTTGTATCTGTCATCTTCAAATGTCCAACTTAATGGTCCAAATACATCTTATCAGTATCCATCCCATCCCTTACACATTTAAATGATTCCACAAGTCTTTTATGATTCAATTTTGTTACTTTGACACGCCAATCGAAGTTAAACACCTAAGGTGGGTACTCAGAGGATATCCATTAAGTGAAACCCCCAGGTTGCTTTAGTGAATCAGAGTTCTGACATGTAACTTTCCCTTCTAAAACAAACTACCTTAAAATCTTATAGAAGAGTAGGGTTAACTCATTTTGAAGTACATAGGGATAGTCTTGACACCAAAGTTATTCACCAATGCACATATCATTAAATTCAATAAATAGAAATCATATTTCCTTATATACATATAAACACCTCAACATAACATAATCTTCTTATAATTCAACATATTACTTTTGTATACATGTTTATAGAATTCACATATCATTTATCCATCTCACAACATCATTAATCCTTAACAAATGTGGATTTCCTAACATAACACTGGGACCCATTTATGGCAATTCATGATCCTTATACAATATAAAAAATTCCAATTGAAATTCATTTATAACCCATTTATAAAGTGTTTTGCAGGAAACCTCACTTAAATGCCACCTATATCTTCCTTAAGCAAGATTACTCCTAAAGATCATATTGATCTTTGCTTTGTTCTTGCTTAAGCACTACTTAAGTTTCGCTTAAGCGATAATTTGAAATTCCAATTTAATCCTTTTTAGGTATTCTCGCTTAAGCTAGGATTTTTCCTCGCTTAAGCTAGAATTGCATCTAGACTCACCCTTTGCCACTTGTCTCGCTTAATCTAGAATCACTCTTTGCTTAAGTGAAATAGAGTTGCAGAACTTCCAAAGTCTACCATAAACCTCTAATGGCTACCAAACATAATTCCATTCGAATTTTACTCCTCAAATGTGATTTACATATCAATACAAATCAAATAAACATCACAATCAGTTCGAAACACACAACATAGAATCAAAAATAAAGTAAGCTACACTATATGTAGACCCAATTTCTCGAGGAAGAACTAAAGGGAGGAACTCTATGATCCAAGAGGGAGAGAGATTTTATCAAGTCCCTATGCAAATCCAACTAGAGAATTCATATACCTAGATCAAAACAAGTTCTAATTAAGTTTAATCCACCAATCAAGATTTTCTATCAAACCCCTTTCTTAGCTTATTGAAAAGAGAACAAACATGTTCATAAAGAACAAAAGAGGAAGAAGCAAGAGCTTACCAGCATAATAACAATTAAAGAGGCTTTAGAGAAGGAGAATTAAGACATCAATGGTGTAGAAATCCAACTTAATTAAACTCAGGAGGGAATAGAGACTTAGAGAGGAAGAAATGAATGAAGGAAATGGGAGAGAGAGGATAAACTTCCCACATATAAAAGCTTAAGAGGGTATTTTAGAAGTGCGTTTGAGCTTTGCTAATAGTACATATGTTTCCACTAACCATACACCCCCCTTATACAACTAGAAGCTCACTCACAAGACCCAAAGTCATGAGACCCATAAAGGAAAACTCAACAAGACATGAACAACACACTCTATTTTATTTATTAGTTCATTAAATAATATAAATTTAAATTTAATTCCTCTTGTGGTGTTAATTAAACACTTAACATACGTTATGAAAAACCATAATGTTCCACCATCAATAAGTCTCCCTTGAGACATGTTTACTGACACTCTATGCCTAAGTGGATTTGGCTCTCTAAAGTCTTAGAGAGTTTAGGCTAAAGAATACAAGTATCAAAAGCTTAAGATATATATGTGCAATACAATTTTTTGATCTATATCATTTCTATCCTAATTTCCTTAGTAGCAATGAGTTTCAATATCTCTTCGTCCTTATATATAGAGCTTAAAGAAGACAATTTTTCCTTCTTTGAGAGGCTTGGAGGTTAAGAAAATCACTTGTAAGTTGTCTCCATGAATACAAATGATTTCTCCTTCTTCCTTAGATGGAATGGCTTACACAATTTAAATTTGTGGTCATTAGGTGTTTGTTGTTGTTAGTCGCTTATAACTTGACATTTCTCCATCATACTCATGAGTTTTGCATTTGACTATATACATACATACACATTTCCTCCTTATACATTTGACTAATAATGTCTATAAAACCTTTACATGATTTTCACTTGATAAAAAAAGCTGAAGCTTGTGTCCCCAGCAACAAAAGGAATCGTGACCTTTACATGCACATGTAGTAAAAGGGAAGGATTGCCACCATCCCGTTTTGTCTATTATTTTGAATTGTCTATTCAATTCTCTCTAAATGGAATGTGCACATTCCATGCTGTTACTATCACATAGCCAATTAATAATTTAATATAATTACTTTAGCATTTTTAGAATTTTTTTATATAAAAAAACACTTAATCTCCTTGAAATTTATCTCTTTTACAAATTAAATTAAATACCCTTATAAACTTTAATTTCTTCTTAATTAATGTTTAAATTATACTCCTTTTACAAATTAATATCTCAAACTTTAACTTTTTTCCAATTTATCCTTAAAGTTGACCTCTTTTTACATATAAAAACTTCATTTCAATCTATCCTAAAACTTCATCATAATCTCTTTTATTAAACTAGTGCATGTGCCTACCCGATGCACAAGACAAATTATGTGTAGATGAGTAATTTTTTTATTTTAAAAAATTAAAATTAAAACTTAATAAGAAGAATATAAAAAATATAGTTTTATAATTAAAATTAAAACACATATTTTCCCCTTAAATTAAAAATATAATAGAAAAATTTAAGATGAAAGAAATAGTATAATTCATATTCAAATTACACAAGCATTAAAATGGCAGTTAATATTTTTTTTTCTCTGCTTAATGTTACAATCAATTATTAGAGGAATCAAAACAACTATCGTCAAAATTTATTTAAAACATAAGTAGTCTTGCTTCCTCTTTAGGTTAATTTCTTTCCTCTTGCTTCCTCTCTCAGCATTCAATTTGCACTTACTAAGCACTTGTATCAAATAAAAAATATAGAGGTAACCAACGCGGTCCAATGTGGAAAAAAAAAACTCATATTCAGTACATTTCTTCTTTTATTTCAGTTTAAGAAAAGAAGCAACGACTAAAATTAATAAAAGAAAAAAATTAGGTAAATAAACTTGTTTATTCAAATTTATGGATAGGGTCAATAATAAATCGAACTAACTAAAAGTTAATTAAAAACTCAATTCAACAATTAATTTGTTGAACTCTTCTTATATAAAATTATGAGTAAATAGTACAAATCTCTCCTAAATTTTACTTTTATTATATCCAATATTGCTCTATTTTTACATATTACTTTAATTAATTTGAGCCTTTTGGGGAATGAGGTTGGTGTAACATTTTTTACGGCTAAGAGGGGGGTGTAACAAAAGCCCAAAATTTAAGGAGTTTTATTGTAGGGTTTAAGAACAAATGAATATTCACTACTAGAAAAAAAAATTTAACATCAGTTATTTTGTACATTCAACATTGGTATTGAACTGATGTTGAAATGACCGTCAAAATAGGTCATTTTTAACATCAATTATAAAAATCGATGTTAAAATACACTATATAACATCAGTTTTTCCAAAAATCGGCGTAATATAGTAGTAGCAAACAAAAGAAGAAAAAAAAAGCATAAACAACATCGGTTATGTCAAAACTGATGTTATTTTTGCATTTTCTTAATATGTTGTTTATTTATTAAATGAACCTAAACTTGCAAATTAAAAACAAAACCAATCCAGGCCAAAACCAAATCAATCCAGGCAATATATATTATGTTCAAATTATTATTGAATATATACTAATAAATACAATAATGTCAATACATAAATATCATATATAACATAAGATTTACATAAGTCTAACATTTGTAAAATTTCTTAAACACTACTTAGTGCTTCACTTTTAACTCTTAGTAAACATCTTGTCCACTGAATGCAAATTGATTTTATTCTCTTTGGTTCCAATGGTCATGAATCAGTAAAATAATGCATAATATAATAAAACATAACTTAATTATTGTAAATAATAACAACTATGACAAATGAAATGAGTTTTGAAGTAAACAATTGTCATTTCCTAATTATCCTTGAAACATCCTAGGACTATGGTTGACATCCAATGCATGATGTAATAGTTGCACTCAGTGCTTCCTCTTTGCTTATTACACTAAATTCAATAAAAGATCAAACATTGTTTAAATGACTTACTTTAACTAGAATCCATTTAGCAGTTGCCTTGGATGTACTTCCGTGATTATCGTTGAATCCCTTCAAAGACTGGTTAAGAGAAACATGCATGTATATTGTACAATTAGAATATTGATGTCAAATACCAATGATAAAGTAAATGTGTTACAAATTAGAACTAACTTGTTAACCATTTCTTTCAAGTAGTTGTCGAACTTATTGTGCAAGGAACAAAACCAGGCTACAACATTGTCCTTAAGACATATAACCACCACCTGCCAATTTCCATTGCATTAGAGAACATTAAGTAATTATAATACATACATTATTAATTGATTTGTTCAGTTTTACTTACCCATTCAAGTAGGCTCCTAGGTAGACACCTCTCTGTGAATTCTACATCCATTTCTTAATATAATCCTCATATTCAAATTGTGATTGTCTAGATCTATATATGGACTGTTGTTAGACTATTGGCAAGCGTACCAATGTCGTCGCAGGTTACAGAATTTATAAAGATCATCTCCACAGGGACTTGAGCTTACTTAATTGTTTTAAATAAAAGTAACAGTTTAATAGTTTATGTACAACAAATATGATCAAATTTCATAGTTTTGTGGAAATAACGAATTTTATGAATTTAAAGAAATTACGGAAACAAGTAAAATGAATTTAATTTAAGAGAACATAGGATTGGGTTTAATTGTTCATACACTCAGCACCCTTTTAATATTAACACATATGAATCATTTTCTAACATTACTGATGCACACATTAAGTCACCCAGAATCGATCTCTCGCATTCTAGAATCCTAAGGATATATATCGAATATCGATCCTTCGCATATGAAGTAAATAACCTAACATTACAATCATAATCTCGTGCTTTGCAATCAAAATGTTATGCTCTATTCCTAACAACGTAACATAATGATCAAAATCATTCAGTTCAAATTCTAAGGGCACTTTCAAGTCAAGCCTAGAATCTAATTTCATGAAACTAGTGATAAAGTAGAATCAAGCATTAAGAACAGAATGAAATCACCAGTAATGAGTAGAAAAGATTCATGCATATAAAAAATATTAAAAGATATACATAAGGGTAGAAGATTACATCCAATCCTTAGAGAAAATTAGCCGATCATTGCCAAGAGCACACGATCAACTGAAGAAATGATGAAGAAAGCCATCACTGATCCACTCCGACAGAGTTTCCTCACCAATTTTTCACTTTTTCCACTCTCTCTACACTTCCTAAAGCTAATCCTCACATTCTCTCTCCCAAAAAGCTTGCTTTCTTCTTCATTTGCATGCCTATTTATAGGAAATGGGGACCAGCTTAGGCCCACTCGCCCAGGCGACTGATTTGGCCTTGTTTCACTCGCCTGGGTGAGTTAAAACTTACTCCTGAAGGATTCCACTCGCCCAGGAAAGTGTTTTATTCACATTTTGCTCCCCTAGGCGAGTTGATACTTCATGGTGAAGAAAGGTCTTTAGCCCAGGCGAGTTCTGAGCAAATTTGCTTGCAGAATTTTTCCTATATTGACCTTTTTGCCCCTTTTTGCTTGTCTTGATTCTTTAAATGTTCCATATACAATTGATACCTATCAAAACACCGAATTAGATTGGACTAATCTTCCAAAATGTAAATAACACATTTATATATGTACTAATTATAAAACAACTAGGACTAGCGCAAATTTATAATCAAATTCACTGAAATCAAAAGATAAGTGCCAGCATTATAATCTCAGAAATAACTAAAATATGACACTTATCAATTGTGGCTTAAGGAATCCATACACAGAGGCATTCCTCGGTCATAGACTTAACTCATTCATATGCCTATTATTGTTAAAATAAAGTAAATTATCATCAATTTAAAACAATCAATTAGTTAATGAACTATAATTTAAATTTACTTACATAATCCACAATTGTATAACATTGATGTTCAGACATTGACCACCGTATGCTATTCCCCAAGATCTTCATGCTTAATGTACAAGGGGACATTATCATTGTACACCCCAAACATAGTTGCATCCCACGACACCTGCATAGGCTTGAGAAAAAGTTGTGGGATTATCAATGTTTTCTGGTATTTGGGATCGTCATCAGGTTTTGACTTATCAACAGGCTTCGCCGATCCCTTTGTTACCTTTTATCCTACACAGTTAATAAACATAAGTCAATGATAATCAACACTTTATTTGTAGCAAATCTTTTTCTAATAATAATAAACACAACAAAAAGGAAATAACTTTTTCTAAAAAAGGCTATACAAGATGAGTTGGCCAAGTAAGGAAGGTGTTAAGGGCCTGCCCCATTAACTGAACCTCTTCAGTGAGTATAGGGACGCGAGAATTAGCATCTCGAACTTCCTAAACACCCACCTTCATCAGATCATTGCCCAAATTGATGTGGTGCACGATTGTCGACCCTCATAAACTCTTCCAAGGGTAACCAACCGGGGAGGATTATCATCAACGTACAACATGAGGTCATCACAACTTCCCTTTGTGCTGACACAGGCACCAGAATGAGCTTCCTCAGGCTCAATAGGAGGTATGATTCCCTGGGACTGCATTTGACTGAAGGACAACATTAATCATCTCGTCACTTTTCAGTGATTGATTGCTCCATCTCGTCCCTAATATTCTGTGCCAGCTTCTCCTTAATATTTTGTTTGAGTCAATCCAGCTCTTCTGGGCTGATCGACGTAAATGTGTGGGAGCCTGATGAAGTTGGTCCAAAGTATTGCCTGATCATTACACCGACTCCAGTAGCACGGACACGACCAAGGTGCTCTGGTCATCCAATGGCAGTAGTCAGTACATCCTAATATCCATGAGATACAAAACTACCTTATGCGAATTGCTTTTTTAGGGAATCTTGCAATCAACAAAATATGAAACTATTTATGGACTATTGTTTTTATTATACATAGAGACAATTGAAACTAAAAATTAACTTACAATCCTATCAACAATTTTGCGTGTCGCCTTAGATGTTACCTGACTTGATTTTTTTGTGCGAGCTATCTTCCACTTAACGTGTCTTCTAATGGGAGATGGAGGATCAACGATTGTTCCAGTGCTCCCAGATTGGACTACTTGCTCCAATCGTTTCTTTTGTTTTCCATTAACTTTTGTTCTAGAAAATTATGACCCCCACGAGATAACACGTGAGAGACAGTGTTTTGTTTCAGGATGGATTGCGCCTTCTTTCTAACATCTTGTGAGAAATAGACAATATATAAAAAAAATGCTTAAATCAATTGTAAATGTCAATGTCAAAAAGTTGAAGGACCACAACTAACCTCCCATGAAGGGTCTCTACAACTTTGATAAAATTGGTTCCACTTCTCTTTGCTAAATTCGTACTTCTCATAGACTTTGTCATCGTCGTCCACCTTGCCTTCTATTAGAGCCCATTTGGAGGTCAAATCGAACTCAAATTGCCTCTAGCGCTCTTTTATAGTCTGCAACATTTTCTTCTTCATTCTTTTTTCGAACGCTTCAAGAATATCAAATTCAGCCTTGGATACAAAATGAATTGTAAGAGTTATTGAATAACAAAAATGTCGATTTAATATATCCATTTACCATAACATACAAGTTTCAATTGAAATATCTGAACCCAAATCAAATACTTTTGAGCTGCAGGAACCTGTGTCCAGTTAAAATATGTAACATCCACCTTGTCTCGAGCAATGACCCCCAAATAGATCCTTAATTTCTTTTTGTGTGGATCATCAACTTTCCCAGTGGTAGGATCCACATGAGGCAGTAGTCTCTCGACCGTCACGGGTCTGGCAAACAATGATATGAGCTGTGTGGCTTTTCTAGTCCTCTTCGACATAGACGATGAAGGTGCTGACTCGGGAGGAGGGGAGCTCGATGATGTAGTCATATGCCTGTTAAAAAATAACATTAATTAAAGTCAACCCAAAAGTATAGTAAGTTATGTAATTGTAAATATGGAAATAAGTATATATAAAAATTGATTACATTATGCGATGTTAATTAATTCTCCTTCATCTTGATCATTATGATTTGCATGGACTTCGTCAACTTCTTCTTCTCCATTGACGTTAAGCATGTGTGTGGAGTAAGGAATGTGACAAGTATCAAGGCTTGAATCATAATCTTCAAGATTAACACCAATGTTTTTTCCGTGTAGAACCATTGACCACCTTTTATCACAAGGATCTTGAACATAAAACACTTGTTTAGCTTGTTATGCCATGTTGAAAGGCTCATTCTGGTAAGCTAGCTTCTTCAGATCTACCAAAGTAAATTTAGAATCATTGGTCCGTACACTGATATTTCTATCAACCCACTCACACTTAAAAACACACACAATGAATTTAACATAATTAAGCTCCCAAATTTCTTCAATGATCCAAAGTAAGGCATGAATGCTAGATGGAGATTGTCAACATTTACAGTAGCAAAGTGTTGGGATTCAGCCTTAAGACTAACCCCATTATTTTTCACTGTACTTTTGTCATCTTGTGATTTGGTGTAGAACAAATACTTGTTGATATCGTATCTCTGCCAAGTTCTAACATTTATTTTAGGCCTATCTGCTAACTTCCTAAATGTTTCAGAAGCATTATCATCACTAAAGATTGTATCTTTAAACCAATTTAGGAAAGTCTTGTTATGCTCTTTCAACACCATATTCTTGGTCATGTTTGGATTACTTTCCTTGACTAATGCTTCATGACAAACTATGTATGGCACAACTTCATTACTGTAATTCAATATATACAAATGGGATTATTTCAATTCCTCTAGACCCGGAGTTATAACATGCAGCCTCGTGAACCCTTTCCTCCCACTCTCTCATCGTGCCAAGACTCGGGAAGTCCAACAGGTTTTTCCTTTTCAATGTACTCTGAACAAAACTCAATATTTTTTTTTCTACAATGTATCTTTCAACAATGGGTGCTTCAGGACAGTGGAGATTCTTTGTATACCCTTTTAAGATCTTCATGTATCGCTTAACCAGGTACATTCATCATAAATAACAGGGACCACACAATTTAATTTCCCTCACCAGATGAACAATTAAGTGAACCATGATGTCAAAAAATGAAGGAGGAAAATACATCTCCAACTGACACAACATAATAACAACCTCATTTTCCAAGTCATCTAACTTTAGAGGGTCAACAACTTTGATACATATGGCATTGAAAAAAAAACACAAGTGAGTTATGGCATGCTTAGCTTTGTTAGGCAAGATGCCTCGTATCGCCATAGCCAAGAGTTGTTGCATCAAAATGTGGCAATCATAAGACTTTTAAGCCAACTAATTTTAGATTTTTCACCTACATAAGGCTCTTAATATTTGAATATTATCCTTGTGGCACTTTCGCACACCGTAGACACTGAAACAACTTGTCTTCTCATTTCTTGACAAAGTATGGCATGCTGGAGGCAAGTATATTTTCTTACCATCTGACCTTGGAGGTAACTGGTCACGTATACCCATCTCAGCTAGATTTTGACGAGTATTCAAATCATCATTTGTCTTGCCTTGAATGTTAAGAAGCATGTCGATGACACTATCACACACATTTTTTCCACATGCATAACATCAATACAATGTCTTCCATATGTAAGTTTTAAGAGTCAGCTTCTTTTGGGTCTTTTCAAATATAGTACTGATGCCTTGAACCTGCTCAAGAACAGGCTAACCAGTTAAGGGTATTAGCACAATTTCATGTTGTTGACTTCCATTAAAAGCTTTTTTCAATCGTCTATAAGGGTGATAAGGTTTCAAAAAACGTCGATGTCGAATGTACACTATTTTTCTTCCATGTTCCAGTTGTATGTAGCCCGTGTCTTCTTCATAGATAGGGAATGCACAATAGCCCTTAACATTGTATCCACTCAAATTCCCATATGTTGGAAAGTCATTAATGGTACAAAATACCATTGCACACAACTTGAATGTCTCATTTCGATTCCCATCAAACACGTCAACCCCCTCGTCCCACAACTTTCTCAAGTCTTCAATCAAGGGACTTAGATAAACATCGATGTTATTTCCTGACTTTCTTAGCCCCGATATTATCATAGACAACATCGTGCATTTTCGCTTCATGGACAACCAAGGAGACATTTTGTAAATTACCAGCAAAATAGGCCACCAGCTGTGCTTAGTGCTTAAACTACCAAAGGGATTCATTCCATCAATGGCAAGTCCAAGCCTAAGATTTCTTATCTCTTTCCCAAAATCCAAATACAAAAGATTAATCTTCTTCCATTGGGAAGAATCAGCCGGATGGCGAAGCATTCCATCGCGTTTTCTCCCATCTGCATGCCATGTAAGGTCTTTTGCCTCATCTCCATTAGCAAACAGACACTTAAACCTTGGAATGATAGGAAAATACCATAACACCTTCATTGGGGGGCCTTTCTTTGTGCTTTCATCACTGCTACACTCGTCATCATCCTTCACTTTGTACCCGTGATACCCCATACCTGGGACATTTATGCATTTCTTCAAACTCATCTATGTACAGTATGTAATCATTAACTCATTTATGCATTTCTTCTAGAAGCATACCATGCACTACCTTAAGCAATGAAATAAAGCTTTTGTCACTCCACCCATATTTGGCCTGTAAAATAAGGGAACACTTCACACTTAACCAAGAGGGGGGTGAACTGGTTAGCCTTGGTAAATTTAAAAATTTCTTTATCAAACAAAATCAGAGTAAACTTGCCCTTTGGATCTTTATCACAATTCAATCAAGAATCTTTATCCAAAATCAATCCATGACTTGTAATGCCTCAAGAAACAAATTATACTACAGAATTCACAACAAGAAATAACAAATATGCAGTAAATGAGAGAGCACAAGATTTATACTGGTTCACCTCAAACCTTATGAGTCTACATCTAGTTTCTTCTACTCAACACTAAAGTAGAGTTCCACTATATCAAAAATATTCTTACAAGCAAATATACAAGCCTCTCTTTATCAACCCTTGATAAAGTTCAGAAGTCTAAAACCCTATTAGACCCTTAGAGACCAAAACCCACACTGAGAACACTACTCAGCTGTCCTTAGAGAAACACTATCTCTACACTTGCAAGAAAACCAAATTACAATGGAACTTAC
>PYAF01002043.1:460153-496463 GCA_007407185.1 Glycine tomentella
TTTGCAGGTCTTATATGTCAACTTCCTTTTCACAAAATTTCTGTTAAAAAAATGAGTAATTACCCTCACTAAAGTAAATAAAAAAATACATAATGGCCAAAGAATATAGACTTGTACGAGCCTTCATTTAACTACTTTTTTTTATTTTGTTTTCCCCCCTTCTCTTAGATGACATATAGAACGTGTAGCTAAAAGGTCCGTGTGTTTCCTTTTTATTACCAATAAATGAATACCCTTTCAATTAGGTTCCCTTTTTATTGCCCCTAACATGGGTTTTTTAATGGCTTCGATTTGAAATTTGAAGAAAATTTGGTAAAAGCGGAATTTGGGTCTTGCATAAATTTTTGTTATGTAAATTAACATAGACACTGTATATGAAAGTTGAGTTTTTTTGGCCCGCTTTTGAACCTGTGTGGTGAAGACTTAGATTTGTATAGTGTTGAATATCATGTTGTTGCTTGCTGGTTAATTGTGTTCCTTTTTTCTTCTTATTTGCTTGATTAAAAAGTTCAGAATATTAGTTAAATTGGATGCTAGCAGATTTTTTTAAATTGGTGGTTGACGAATTAAGTCTCTTAATTGAATTTGTCTTGTGGGTTATGAGTCGATTGGTCCTTTTTTATTGGAATCAAAGGATTTTATAGGCTTGTTGTCTTGCAATTTGACCTTGGGTTTTTATTCTCTAAAGGCTAGTCAGGAGTTATTGATTAATGTTATTTTTCTACACAGGCACTTATATTTCTTTGATTTTGTTCAGATAGGAAGAACCATTGAAGTTGAAGCTGCATTTGAGAAGCTCTTGGGAGTAGTACATGTGAAACCTGTAATGACTGAACTTTTAAAGTCTGACAGAGGCATGGTAGGAAAGAAAAATGAAAATTCATACATTGCTGAATCAACCTCTTTTGAACTTGAATATTACTTGAACAAAATTTCATTAGACATAAACTGTAGTAGATTACTATTCAGTAATTGCTTTAATTATTCATTTACTGGGTTCCATATGAATGAACTTTCACTCAAATTTGGAAGGCACTTTAATCATTTAGCTGCTGAACAATGGCCTGCAACATACCTCCTATTTGACTAGGCCAGTAAAAATGGATAGAATGTAATCTGCAATGCTGGGCAAAGAAGCCTAAAATGGGAAATGGAATAGTTTTCTTGAGAGTTTTGTGGGGTTTGGGTAGGATGTGTTGGTAGCCAATTAATGGAAAGATAAAAGGTTCAAAGAATGAATTTCTCTATCTTGTATTGGAATATAATGACAAAATATATGTGTAGTACCAAGAAGTTAGGATTGATTCTATATTTACATAGCCAATAAAAGAAACACAAACAATAGTAAGATATTAGGCTTGTATTAATTTCTCACGAAGTATCCAAGAAAGTACTGCTCGCGGGTTTTGCCAACAGTTAGTTCAAATGTGCAAAATCTCAGGCATGGTGAAGTTTGAAATTTTGGTTATATCTTTATTAACAAGTTATATATTAGAGACTGCTTGTTTCATCAGCAGTAGCATAGTTCAGATCACTTTTCTAATCAGAACCTCACTTTCTTGCTCTTCAATTTCTATAACACTTGTCATATTTTCACTTGCTCAAGGTAGCTCACCTGCTTTACATTTAAGGTCTTCTTTAACAAATTTCTCAAACTCATGATAGCTCACCTGCTTTACATTTAAGGTAAGCCTTATGATGTATCCCAATTTCTTTAGCACCAGCTGCTGCCAGAATTGTCACCCAGAGGAATCTTTATCACCCAGAGGAATGAATACTCTTTTTAGGACTGTAGAGTTGGTAGTGTAGTACTCAGTTCTCATTTAGTATTTTGCTTTCCACTAAAAGTTAATTTTTCAATTTTATTGCTGGTTAATGGTTTCTAATTCAAAATATCTCTTTATTTTAGTCTTAACAAAATCCACTTGTTTGATTCAAAGTTATGGAGCGTTCAAATGGAAGAGATGAGTCAGGCAGAGCTTAGAAATAAAGCTGAAATAGATCATTCCAAGTGAGATATTCTGAAAAGGACGACCGTCTCACTCATCAAAAGGATGTATCAACCACGGTAACTTTTCCATCCACTCATCCCTTTAGTCTTATTGTAATCCTTTGATATGATTCCTTGATTGCCTTTGAATTATATCCATAATTTTTTATATAAATAAAATATTCCATGTATGCAATTTTTTATTTAGCTTTTGAGATTATTTTTTCAGAGCATGGAATACCACTTCTCAAAACTTCTTCATAATGATTGTCATTCACTATATCCAGTGCCAAAGTCATACTTTTGTGTAATTCATCCATTTGAATTTATAATATAAGGAACTCTGGCATATACTGAAATTTGCTTTGTTCTTTTTCTTGTCATGTATTTTTCTTTATGTTGTTGTTAATGTTAGTTTGGTTCAAAATCCACAAGTGGCCTCTATTTCATTGGTGTGGCTAGGCCTCTTTGTGACTCAAATTTTATTCTGCCAATTTTACTAGGACCCATTATAGCGTTGTTATTATTTATTTGGAATGCTAGGAAGAGTTCAAAGCTTCATGACCGCGACTCTCAGATATTTTTCAAGTTGTCTCTAAAATTCAGAATAATTTTAGAGTGCTAATTTGCTGTATAATTGTCTTGCGTTCTCTTTTATACATGTTATTTTCCTGTAGTTGATCTTTTTACTTATGCTCAAACTTTCTTGTGAACATCTCGAGTTATTGTCTGATTTCTATTATAGCAGCATCACTATTTGGCAGCAATGTGGCAACGCTGTAATATGGCAACGCTGTGAACATCTCCAATTCCAATCTCCAATTCTATGACTCAATTCTGGTAGTTTTAATCCTGTATTTGTACCTCCTCACCCTCTCAACTTGTTATTGAATATTTATTTATTTCTGACATTAGGTATATGAAAAAGAACTAAACAGAAAACAATAATGGAAAAAAGAAAATCAATGAAAAAGCTTCCCAATCACTTGTCAGCCAAATATATCCATTTAAAAAGGCCAGAAGGGATCCCAGGATTTTGTCTTTATGACTTGCTTTTATTGTAACTTATTTCTTTGATTTTTCCTTTTAATTTTTATGGCTGAGCAGATTACTAGTGGTACTGGATTCCTTCACTGATTGACTGATTGTTTTAAATGACTCATTTATGAAAGGATCATAGTTGTGGCATATTATATGTTATATATAACTGTCACTGGGTATTTTCAAGCGGGCTGGTCTGATTTGCTGTTTTCTGAATTGTCAAAATGTGTCTGAACATTTATTGCTCTTATTGTGGACTAGACTTTTTCTTGTTTTATCTTGAGTGAAAACTTGAATGTTCCTTTCACGGTAACCAAATAATTTGCATGAGCAGGAGAAGGAGATTGTTGAGAGGCAGAATTCTTGGCTCAACGAAGGGTTGAATGCTAAAGTTAACATTGTTTTTGAGCTATGCAGAAAGCACACAGAATTTGAAGCTGATATGACTTCCAAGCTTGCAGATGTAAGCTGGTTTAATATTGTAATTGAAAATGACAATATAGTTTTGAATTATAGTTTGTTTTATACTTTTATTCTCTTTTCTTTAATGATATTTGAGTGGTTGCCAATGCTTTCAGATGCAGAGGTAGTTTGGTGAAAGCTCTCATCGGTCAAATTTTCCCTTTTTCTTGTGGATAACTAAACATTTTAAGTAGATAATCCTTCATACATAAGATATAATGTATCTCTGAAAACATTGGCAATGAGTTTAAGGAACTAGAGCCAATTACAAGTAGCTTACAAGATCTCATCACTTTGAGTGGGTTCTTGCTATGTACACCAAGCCTATTTAGAAGTTTAAGCTATAGTAAATTTGAAGAAAACTTACGATATCATAAAAGTGGAGATCATAAGAGTCCCTTGTATTTTCTGAAAACCATCATATTTGCTGCACGTATTTATTTTTGATTAAGTATCCTTTAGAAGAATAATTATTATAGATACACAAAAATTTTGCACACATGCTCTTCTTTCTCGCCTATTTTCATGAATAATTTCTGCTTGAAAGTGTGTTGAATGTTGAGTCTCATTCTATTTTTGAAGTTAGTACAACTTTATCATGTAAAGCATATTACAAAATTTATAATTATTGGATAAATCATTATTTTAAATCATTTTAAATCATTATTTTAAATCAAGCCTTTTAGGTAAGAGGTGGAACGTCAAGAGCAACTATTTGGTACTTAAAAAAATGATATTCCAAGATGACCGAGGAAAGCAACAGCCGGGTTAGCTATTTTACTTTTTGTTTAGTTATATATATATATATATATATATATATATATATATATATATATCTCATGAATGGATCATTATATTCCAGCTTTTATCATTTTTAAATCTTTGCCCAGCACTAACACTTACCACGTAAATGTTAAAATACTTAATATAGTATGAAACTATGACAATAATTCCCGGACTTCCCAAAGTTCTAATTAATTTTAGAGTATAAGTTTTTACTTAATTTGGGTTTACCGTATCATACAAGAACTTTTCTAATAAAAACTAAATCCGATTAAAGTATCACCTAAATTAATTTTTTTTTAGACACTTCTGAACTTAAAGATTAAAAGCCTAGCCTACCTTCGAAAATTTTGGTGGATTGAGTGGGGATTGTCTGGAATAGTTTAAGATAGGAAACTTTTTCGTGAAAAAAATGGTAGGGGAGGTTTACGAAGAGGGGGAGCTGTTAGTGATTTTGGGTACATGTGTTTTCTGGGTACAGGGGTATTTATAAGGGTTTATTTGGTTAGATTTTAAAGGAATCAACTAAATTTTAACTGGGTAAAATTTAGTTTAGTTATTATACAACTAAGTGTTGGAAGATTTTTATCTATTTAATCATTACAATTATTCTGCTTATTAATGCAGGCTGGTACGTACCAGCCTAGATGTGCTAAGTCTAGATGACAAGGCATAGATACTTTTACTTGATCAAAGGTACACAATTAATTTGGACTCTTACCTTTCAAGCCTCAATCCCTATCATTTCTACCTTGTCTTGGTTTGAGCAGAGAAAAAAGCTGACCCCTTGGAAAATGGTTTCCGGGTTTCATTTGTTTTCAAGTATTTTGGTTTTGGTTAGCACTCATTGATTTGTACTATGTATAGCTGGGTGAAGCTTTTTCTGTATGTTGAGCTATGGCTAATATTTTCTGAAGTGATTATATTTTGTTGAGTTGGCGTGAAACAATGAGTTTCTTTTAGAATTTGGCTTTGGATTAACTTCAAAGTGGTTTTTAAGCACCCAACTACACCACACAAATTAAGCACCATTACCTAGAAGCTACAAATTTTCATTTCTGGTTGGTTTTTCTTTGCTTGGTGGAGTATCTTGTCTAGGTAGTTATTCACTTCTATCTTTTCAAAAGCTTCTGTTTAACTGAACCATAGTTCCCCCCCCCCCCCCTTTTGCAGACACACCTTGTCATTGCATAGCTTACATAATTCAATCAGTTCACAACTTTTAGCTGCAGAGAATCTTTTTGAGTGCCTTTCAAAACAAATGACAGCGTTGAGTTTAAAGTCTCAAACTGAGGAAAGAAAGAATGTGAAGGAGCTATTTGAAACAATAGGAATTCCATATGAAGCAGCTAATAAAGATCAATCTAGGACTGCTAAGAAGATCTTATTTTCTGAATGCCCTCTGTTTTGTTTCTCCTAGCTGTTAGTCTGTTAAATCAAATAAAAAGTTGTTTGTTTCCATTTATTTAACTTTCAAGTTTTAACAACCATTATTGAGTACCTCACAGCACAGCTTAAGCTTTTAGAGTGGTTGATTTTTATTGATTGAAAGTATGGACCTGTAAATTCTACCTATATTATCTTTTTATTTTATATTTATTGAGTGGACATATATAGGTTTGTTGATGTATACTAGAAAAGCCCTTCTCTCTGATTTCAGTATCTTTCATTTTTTTAATCTATATCTAACAGTGTACATGTTTTCTTCTGCAGTTGGTGCCATCGCATTTTCCCTATCCAAGCTACCTGCAGTTTGAACGAAAAAGAACTACAAGAAGTAGTATCAAGGCTTGTTAAGAAGTTCTTGGCTGATAAACAGGACAAACTTGAACGACCTCTAAAGGTCCAATACAATATTACCCTATAGTTGCAAATCAACCATGCTTTCATAAGCTGATATTGTTTGCTATTTTCATCACCTGAGGTGCATGACCCCCTCCCCTCATCATTCTCATTGCTAAGATTTTGTTATCATTGTCAACGGCAATTGAAGTCGGAGCTGAGATTTTGTTATCATTGTCAACCAAGACTTATGCATTTTTGGAATTTCCTCAACTTTGTAATTGAAAACTACATGTTTGATATTAAATCATACATAAATAATATCAAAAGTGGCTGGATTTACAAATGATTAAATATGACACTTTGATTGGTAAATGAATTGATTTCTTAAACAAATTTAGTTCCAAATAAGTTTCAGACTAGAATTTCTTTATGAATTAGATGTTTACATTAGAGATTTTCAGAGTTAAATTATATTTTATATTTTGGTAAATGTCACATGTTTGAATTGATGCTTTTCAGTTAGCAATCTTACATGAAGACAATTATAATTGCCCTTGTAGTTTGCTGTTGGGTTCAACCGAAGAGGAATCGACGAGACCACGTTTGCAAAGGAAAATTGAAATGATTCTAAAGTATTTAGTCTGCTTGATCGTAATAAATGCTTTGAAGTAGTGGCATCTGCAGTCAATCATGTTGTGGAAGATTCAGTAGTGGATCTCAGGTCTCCAGAGGTAAAGATGTTGTTGTACTATTTTTGCCTTAGCACAATTTATAGCTGTTGGTATTCACATTTATGCATACTCTGGAATATGTTTTATCCATTCAACTCAATGAGTTTTACGTTGACTTGCGATTATGGGTCTGACTAAAAATAAAGAAACCTAAAAAATTTTGAGGGTCAACTAGTAATTTAGACAAATAATTAATTACATTGCTTCTTCTAAGTGGTTGAATTAAATAATATAGCTGTTACTTTATTTGATAATATAATATATATATATATATATATATATATATATAGTTTTGACTTCACGTTTTATAATCAATACTCTGGAACATTTGTTAGTTGAGTAGATGCTTAAGTTGTTTTAACTCCTCAAATCTAGAAAATATAATTGTATTAATTTTGAACATAGAATTTTATTGTTCAAGTGCTCAAAATAATCATATATTCTTTTTTCTATCCTGTAGTCAAACTATTATAAGTTAATAAAAGTAGCTTATAGCTTACAGGTTTTAAAACTATAAGATACGTCTAATTAAAAAAAATGTTTAACAAAGAAAAAAGTTAAATTATAATTTTAGTTTTCTTGTAATTCATTGATATATAATTTTATCTATTTTATTTTAATTTTTTTTGCAATTTCCTTATTTTAAAAAATTCACAATTTCAATCTAATTTTTTATTTTGTATGTGTTTTGTTTTTTTAATGTTTTGAATAGAATTCTAGACGTAATATATTTACTTAAAAAACTATAAAAAAATTAATTAATTAAAATATAAAAGAGTACGCAAAATTGAATTGAAAATGTAAAGTTGAAACATTATTTTCATGCAAGTGTTTGTCATGCTTTATTTTATTTTTACGGTAAGAGTATGTTTGGATCAGTTTTGACACCATTTTAGAACTAAGTTACTCTGTCCTAAGTGATTTTAATACTTTACGATTCACATTGCCATTTTACGTTTTAAAATAGTTATTTACTAGTGTTTGCATTATTAAAATCATAGTTTATTTGCAGGCTACTGTTGTTGGTTATCAATAATGAAATGGGAAATCCTGTAGATATTAACAAAGCTGAAGATGACATCAGTGCTGCCAATAGGCAAGCTCTGGTCTCTAGCATCTATTCTTTGTCTTATGTAATTATAATACAATTTTTTGCTTGTTGACATTTATAATTGATCTTGTGGTTGAGATTTATAATTGGTGACTTTGTATATTGCTAAGATGAATATAATAAATTGCATTTATAATATTGCTATGTTGAATCTAATTTTTTAACAGGTGCATAAAAGAAAATTACACGTTTTAAAAAAAAAATTAAAATACGAGAAACAAAGACGGTTTTACAAAAAATCGTCTTTGTAAGTTCACCTACAAAGACGGTTTTTGGAAAAATCGTCTTCTTTTCTACTATTTAAATAAAAAATGAAAATTAGGAGATACAAAGACGGTTTTTCCAAAAACTGTCTTTGTAAGTTCACCTACAAAGACGGTTCCTGAAAAAACTGTCTTTGTATCTACTTTTTAAAAAAAATAAAAAAATTAAATTACGAGAAACGAAGACGGTTTTTCAAAAATTGTCTTTGTTAGTCAACTTACAAAGACGGTTTTGATAAAAACCGTCTTCGTATCTACTTTATAGAAAATAAAAAAATATAAAATTAGGAGAAACAAAGACGGTTTTTCCAAAAACTGTCTTTGTAAGTTAACCTACAAAGACGGTTTTTGAAAAAACCGTCTTCATATCTACTTTATAAAAAAATTAAAAAAATTAAATTACGAGAAACGAAGACGGTTTTTCAAAAACTGTCTTTGTTAGTCAACTTACAAAGACGGTTTTGTTAAAAACCGTCTTCGTATCTACTTGTTAAAAAAAAAAAAAAATGCGTCGGAGAAACAAAGACGGTTTGGTGTAAAACCGTCTTTGTAAAACCCCCATACAAAGACGGTTTTCGTAATAACCGTCTTTGTTTGTCATTAAAAAAAAAAAAAGGGCTACGAAGACGGTTTTTAGAACCGTCGTCGAAGGTTCCGGCTTACAACGACACGCGCATAGATGACGGTTCTAGAACCGTCGTCGTAGGTGGTCTAGAACCGTCGTCGTTTCTTCCGTTTGTAGTAGTGCTTACTACTGCAGCTTGCTTGTGCTGCTATTCCTCTACCAAACCTTGCCCATGTGTTCAGTAACATCATCTCCAACCTCCGTTTTCATCTTGCTTCTGCTAACTCATTACTTCAGCTTGCTTGTGGTACTAATCTTGTAGCAACATTATCTTCTATATCCGTTTTCATCTTGGTTTTGATACTCCCTCTACGTAATCATTCGAGACATTTGTCTGGGTGAGTAATCGTCTCCTCTTGCAGATCCTGTTCATCGTTCAAATGACAGTTCCGTAGTGCATTTTGTATTATTTGTAAACTTGTTCCTTTGGTTTGAAACACAAACTAATTTGTGGCATTTAAAGTTTTAATCTTTTTTCTAAATAGGATCGTTTGAATTTGTGAAGCATTTAGAGTTATTTTTTAACCATTTTCTTGTGTATCGTCTCATGCTTGGTTTTATGTTTGAAACACAAATTGAGTTTGTTATGTATGTTGTTGAACGTTCAAGCGACACTTCACGGATTATCAATAGTATTAAAACTATCTATGTTATTTTTAAACATGTTCCTTTCGTTTCAAACACAAATTGATTTGTTGTATTTAAAGTTTCAAATTTTTTTTTAAAACCTAGTCCTTTGTAGTTGTCAAGCATTTGGAGTTATTTTTTAAGCATTTTCTTGTGTATCGTCTCATGCTTGGTTTTATGTTTTAATCACAAACTGAGTTTGTTATGTATGTTGTTGAACGTTCAACTGACACTCCATAGTCTATTAGTAGTATTAAAATTGTCTATGTGTTTTCAAAACTTGTTCCTTTGGTTTCAAACACAAACTGATTTATAGTATTTAAAGTTTCAATCTTTTTTGTAAACCTGTTCCTTTGTAGTTGTGAAGCATTTCAAGTTATTTTATAAGCATTTTCTTGTGTATCGTCTCATGCTTGGTTTGATGTTTGAAACACAAACTGAGTTGTTGTATTTAAAATTTCTTTCTTTTGGCTAAACTTGTTAATTTGATTTCAAACACAAACTGATAAAATCATATTAAAATTGTTTTCCTTTTTTGTAAATATGTTCCTTTGGTTTCAAACACAATTTGATTTGTAGTATTAAAAGTTTCTATCTTTTTTGTAAACATGTTCCTTTGGTTTCAAACCTCTTTTATTTGTAGTATTAAAACTTTCTAACATTTTGTAAACCTGTTTCTTTGTCGTGTTGGAGCAACGATTAATGGCGGCTTGTAAGTTTTAAAGTCATCTAATACCAGTAATTTGCTTTCATTTGCCTCATTATAAAATTCAGTTTGAAATTGCATATAACTGTTATTTTCTATATTTGGTTAACACTATTTCGTAAATTGAATTCCATAGCCGAAATAAATGATTGCAAGGAAACTTGAAAGATTGATGTTCGACTTATAAACATGTGGACTATACCAAGATCACCTAAGTCTACCATTGAGTTAAAATTAATTGACAAGGAGGTCATGTTAAGTTATTTATTCAGTATGTTGTATTCATTGGTTGTTGTTAGTTGTTTATTGCAAGTAATTCACTAAAGTATGACTTTAAATGTTTTTCCAGGGTGATAAAATTGTAGCTCAAATGAATAATGATGATCATCAACTGCTTAACGTAAATTTTCAAATTGGTCAAACTTATGTTATTCAAAACTTTGAAGTAGAGAAAAATACTGGTTAGTACACGGCTACACACCATGCTTTCAAAATAAACTGTCAAAGCAACTAAAATTACGCCCCACAAAATACCTGAAATTCCTGAGACAATGTACAATTTCACAATGTTTGATGCCATTGTAAATGGCTCTGCCACACCTGATCATTTAATAGGTACAATTTTTTTATATTTGATAAATCAATTCATTAAATGTTAATGTCATTATGTTGTTTAATTTTGGTTTTTCCTTGAAGATGTTATTGGTGAGGTTGTTGAAATTGGTCAATGGAGTCTAGATAGGAAGCCAAAGAAAGTGGTTTTTACAATGAAAGATAAATGGCATTCATTATGAAATAACTATTTTTATTATATTTATTGGTGTTATAATTAACGTTATTACATTTATGAATTATTCAATTCTAATATGACATAGTGGTAGTGTCATGAGTTGTACTTTGTGGGAGACACTTACTATGGAGTTTAAGGACTGTTTTGATAGACATGTTACTAGGCCAGTGGTATTACTTCTGAGTATAGCTAAAATAAAGGAAGCTAAAGGTTTGTCATTTTTAAGCTTCATTCTAAATGTATGGTTCTATGTAGGCAATGATTAATGTAATCATTTTTTCATTTTTAATATAGACAATTATCCTATAGCAATACAGAATTCAATGTATGGTTCCCAGATATTTGTGAATAGTGATATTAAGGACACTATAGAATTCAAGGATCAGTTGGATGCTTTGTATTGATGAAATGTCTTATATGATGTAGTGTTTTGTATTTAAAGTTTAGTTCTTATTAAATCTATTTATTTTAGAATGGATCCAACTCAGTTAACCATGAATACATGTACCCAACTAGGAAGTCAGATTTCAGGTTCTTCACTTTATTCTGTTGGGGATCGCTTTCTTCATAATGCACATGTTAAATATTTGATCAACTTAGCCAAGTGAAAAATGTTTGAAGTAATATTGATAGATTATTTGCCTTTCAGTTTTATAGTCATAAATTGTATTGAGTTATGATATGATCTTATGCCTTTGTTGTAGGAGTTTATGTGTGTGATTGTGGCTACTATATCTAAGTTGTTGGTAGCCAGTGGTTGGATATATGATGCATATCCTAAATGTAACAAAAAGGTTTATGCAAAGGCTTTGCATTTTAATTGTGTTGGCTGTGGTAATGAAAGTGGAAGCATAAAACCAAGGTAAGTTTAACTTATATGATGTCTACATTAAAATATGTACATTAAAACTTGAGGCTAATAAATTTATTTATATTAATCATAGGTTTCGTGTAGCGGTTAGAGTATCTCAGCCACGTGAATCTGTCATTTTGTACACTGTGGGATCGTGAATGTGTTGCCCTGATTAAGGAGACTGCAGCTAATATCAAGCAAAAAATGATTGATGAGGTGAACCATACTATGTCTACCATGATATGCGATTATTGCTTTTAAACACATAATATTGTAGTCGATTTTAATAGTATCATAATTGTAATTACATAGGAAGGAGAGTTTGCTCCAAGAATTATAGCAGAAGCTCTTGATCGTGTATTGGGAAAAAATGGCATTTAGATTCAAAGTAGTCCCTGGAAATACACGCCATTCTATTTCTCAGTTATATGAAGATGAGGCATTAATTAGCTCTGTTCTTACTAAGCTACCACGCATTGGCCTTCAGGTAAGGTTTTTTAAGTGGTTATTTATTTAAAATTCATTACATTAGTTACTTACTACAAACCTTATTATATTATTAAGGATGAAGCTGAGTCATCTATGTCGTATGTATCTCAAAATAATGATGTTCTCGACAGTGTAAGTGTTGTGGTGTTTTTCATCGGTTTCATTGTTATTTAATAAGTAAGGAATGTGGTGAGACTAATTCAATTCAAATAATTTATATCCTTCAACAATGTTTCTCAACCACTGCTGAGTCTTATCCAAATTTAATATCTTTCATAACACCAACTAAGCGCAATTTGGCCATGATTGATAGTCAATTGGATGACATACCATTTGAAGATTTATCACAAATACAACTATCGTGTATTAGGTTGACCAAACATATCAAATCTGAGTGATGATGATAAGCATTGTTAAAGACTTTTGTTACACTTTTTTGCGTATTAGGACGATTGTATTAAATCTTATGGTTATATTTATCCGCTTATCAAACACTTGTGTTGTAATAGATTGCTAAACACAGAGATCACTCATGTTTGTGTTTAATACATTTAACTTATTCAGAAAATACTTCTTGCAATGTTAATCCATCTTATTTGTAATCCATGTTAAAATTAAATTCTGAGATAACTTAAGTCTTTATTTGTTGTATCATGTATTTGGCAGTAATACCATTCATGTATTTCAACATTTAATCTGATAACATTCACACAGATCTTCTTAACTCACTTTAAATATTGGATGGGTGTATATGAAATGATACTCTATTATTATGCATATAGAACTGAGGAAATCAGTCCAAAGACAGAAACAGATTTGTTAAGTACTCATGCTCATATCATAATCATAATGGTGGGTATTAGATGAGTGTATTGCAAAAGCACCTTATAATAGATTTGAATGGCTATTGTCGTGTTATGTGCATATATAGTTTTCAGCAATTGCTACATTTATATTTATAATTAAGGTATATTTATTTTTAAATAATACAAAAATATAGTCATCTAAGATAATAAGTACAAAATATTGGTGTACAAAATTAGTATAGAACCATACACAGGTGATGTAAAAATATGCAGTGACTTTTGGTTAAAAGGACATGGAACGATAAAAGAAATATGTAGCAGCAACCAAAAAATAACTACAAACTCTACTACAAGGTGGCTACAAGTTTACTATGGCTATCATGTACCATAAATTTGGTGTGACTAATGAAAGCTATTAGAAAAAGGTCTCATTTCAATAAAATTAACACAATGGCCCACTGACAAATGAAAGCTATCATTAAATAAGTCTCATCTCAATAAATTTGACAAAGATGGCCCATTAAGAAACATTGACCTTTTTTAATTAGTGTTTGTTACATGGAACCTCACTTACTCAAGATTTTGATGGAATAGAACATCCAAAGAATCATATGTCAATAAAAACAAGGTTAGTAGTCTTCATAAGCTCACTCATTACATCTGTGAGGAGATTTTTTGTTGAGCTATTATTCGAGATAGTTAAAACAACAACTAAAAAATTGTTCTATTTAATGTTTCAACAATATGAGTTCATTATTGAACAACATTTAATTTGCTGGCAGTGGTTGGATTTATGATGCTTGCCCAAATGTCTACAAAAAGGTTGGTGCAGAGGCTTTGCATTTAATTTGTCTTGGTTGTGGTAATGAAAATGTAACCACAAATCCAAGGTAAGTGTAACTTGAATGAGCCTGTAGCTGATATTAACTAGAAAATGATAGATGAGGTCAACCATACTATTTAAACTAATACACAGGTTTGCAGGTAGGTGAAACACGGAACAAGAGGTTTTTAATACAATGTTTGCTGCTAAAGCTACAAGATTAAAACAAAAACTCATATTGCAAGCAAAGCATTTACCAAATGAAAGTACTCAAAATAGAAGTAACAATAATAGGAAGACTATATGAAATGAATTATCCGACATATAACAAAGTGTAGTATTAATATTGTTGGTTATTATGATGAATATAACACAATTTACTTCATTATGTAGATAATATCTTAGATGGCATTCATGCTAAAGCTGCAAGATTAAAACGAAAACTCATATTGCAAGGAAATGATTTACCAAGATCTAAACATAGAAGTGGTAACAGGACACACATAATGAAGGAAAATATAGGTTTTGCATATCTACAATGAAATCCAAAGCTTGTACTTGGAACGTTATATCAGGTGTATTGTAATTATAAGTGAAACACAAATCTAGTATTCAATTATGTAGAAACTGTTCATTCATTTGGAACAACAGCCTATCAAAAAGCTACACAAAATTCATTAAAAGATATCACTAATACTCAGCCACAACACAATGACCTCCCAAACAAACGAAACAAAACTCTCAATAATATCTGTACGCTTCGAGCCAATTTGCTCAATGAATTTGTTGCTTCATCTTCAACTTCTAATGTACACAGACATAATGAAAGGCATGTTCATAGCATTGTACCTGAACACACAAATGATCTACTTCATCAGATATATGGAACTTATCTAAATGAAAGTACTCAAAATGGAGGTAACAATCATACTGAGACTATATGAAATGAATTACAACACATGTTAAAAAATTATAGTATAATTACTGTTGTGGATTATGTAGAAACAAGTCATAATTTACTTTATGATGAGGATGATCTATTAGATGGCATTCATAATTGGGATGACCATATCAGCACAAGTTTTAGTGTCTATTGACAAACTTTTTGGTTAAAGCACAATAATGAACTTTTCTTTCTTAGAATATCTTGATATATGAGACCCTATTAATACATGTCCATATTGCAAAGTTACTATGTGATATCAAGAAATTAAGACAAAGAATAGAAATCATGCTAATGCCAAATATAGCCTTTGTTGCAGCATTGGAAGGATACAACTTCCTTTTCTGAAGGATCCACCAATACTGCTGTAACAGCTACTATGTGATCAACAATCACGACAAAAAAAAAATTACCAACAAAATATCAGAGTTTATAATATGATGTTTGCTCTCAGCTCTCCTGGTGCCAATATAGATATAAGTCTGTTGAAAGGAAAAGGTCCATCAGTTTACAGAATTCATGGATAATCATGTCATTTGATTGACAACCTATTATCAATGGCTGGAAAACCTCTAAAATTTGCTTAGCTGTATATCTATGATACAGAAAATGAAATTGAAAACAAAATTGGTGGAGCAAGGTAAAATGAGTTTTATCATTTTTTTTGTAGCAATCTGAGATTTTCATATTTTTAACTTAACTGACAGTATTTATCATTTTTAGATCTTGTGGAAAAGTTAAAAGAAATGCTTGATGAATACAATGTGTTTACTAAGTCTTTTAGAATGGCAAAAGAAAGATATGACATCTTCCAAATAGAGAATCTAAATTTGCAATTGATATCACATATGAAAAAAGATGGGAGGATTTATAATTTATCGACAGTTTCAAAGGTGGATGCAATTATTGTTGGTGATGCAAGTCAAACTTTCAATAGAGATATAATACTTGAAAAATAAAGTGGGCGATTACAAAGAATCAATGAGCTTCATCCAAATTATCTTGGATTGCAATATCCTCTCCTATTTCCTTATGGTGAAGATGGATACCGCAATGATATCAAACATAGAGATATGGATGATTCAAATCAAAGAAAGAGAAACAAAGTAACTATTAGAGAGTTCTCGTGTTTTAGGCTACAGTCTAGAAATGGAGAACATATAACTTTATGAGGTCCAAAAGATTATTTCAGCAATTCATTGTTGATGGTTACATAATAATGGAAGCAAAATGATTAATGCTTATAAGAACTCATCAAAAGCAACTGCGTTGTGATAAATACTGTTAGAGTCAGGGAGAGCTCAAGAGGATCAAAAAGCTAACTCTCTTAGGCATCAAAGTATTTAGGCTTTTTTACATGCCAAATCAATTAATTGGTAGTTGTAATTGTGTATGTCTAAGGGAGACTACCAATGATTCTTTGCATAAAGCTCATACATGTTTTTGCATCCATGTTTTTCATAAAAGCATAAGTTTGTGAAAAGCTTTTCCAAAACATAAACTTTTCGTGGTTGCATAAAAAGCCAAAGTATTCAAGGTTTAAGTTTTTGAAAAAACAATTTTTCTCTGCTTTAAATATTGGAGATACATCTGGATTGGGTTACAAACATCAAACAAAAATTTTTCAAAAACCCAAGTTTGTACATCCAAAACAAATTAATCAAAAAAGATTTTCAAAAACAAAGCATACCTTATAGAGGAAATTAACCAAGTTTGTACCTCCAAAACAAATTAATCAAGAATATGTTCATGTTATTTGTGATGAATCTAACTCCTCAAAAGAGGAAAAGAGTTGTGATTATGATGCAGGTCCTATAGAAGAATATGTCAAAATCATTGGATTAAATGAGAAGGAAAAGGATGAATCAAATGAAGAGATTGATCAGTCAACAACTACTCAAAAGCCTAAGGACTGGAGAACAACAAGAGATCTCTCCCTTGACAACATAATTGGTGAAAATGAATTTGAGATGTCTATGATGGGAGAATTAACATTCTTTCTTGGACTTAAAGTGAAACAAATGAAGAATGGGACATTTCTTAGCCAAACAAAGTATTGCAATGAATTGATCAAGAAATTTAACATGGATAAAAGCAAGGATGCTGCAACTCCTATGGCAACCACCACGTACCTTGATTCAGATGAAAAAAAGCAAGAAGGTTGATGAGTCAAAATATAGAGGGATGATTGGATCACTATTGTACTTGACTGCAAACCGTCTAGATATAATGGCGAGTATGTGCTTATGTGCAAGATATCAAGCTAATCTTAAAGAATCACACCTCACAGAAGTCAAGAGATTCATCAAATACCTTAAATCAAATTCGAGAGTTGGTCTATGGTATCCCAAAGGTGTATTACTAAATTTAATTGGATACTCATATTCTTATTTTGCAGGCTACAAATTAGACAGGAAAAGCACAAGTGGAACATGCCATTTGTTGGAAAGTTCATTAATCTCATGGCATTGCAAGAAACAATCTTATATTGCTCTATCAACAGCTGAGACTGAGTACATTGCTGCTGGAAGTTGTTGTGCTCAAAGCTTGTGGCTAAAGCAACAATTACAAAACTTTGGTGTTGAATTGAAAGAAATTCTCATGCCATGTGACAACACAAGTGCTATCAACCTATCAAAGAATCCAATAATGCACTCAAGGACAAAGCATATAGAGATCAGACATTACTTTCTCAAAGATCACATTCAAAAGGGTAATTGTTCAATTGAGTTTATTGACACAAATAATTAATTGACTGATATTTTTACTAAACCCCTTACTAGAGATAGATTCTATAATCTTAGGAACATGCTAGGAATTCTTGATGAATCTAATATCTGATAACATGCTTATGATGTGTCTAACTACATGAAATTCAACTCACAGTCCATCATGCATCACATTTGGCTAAAATCATGAATACTGATGAATGGAACTATTCAGACTGCATAATTGTTTGTTTTAATCGATTACTATGTGTATTGACAGATTATTTGGTGCTTAGAGGCTATTTTAAGTTAAAAATTCTTTGGAGTAATCGATTACCCCTTCGTGTTAATCGATTACATGACATTGTTAAGACAATTTTGAGTGAAAAATTCTTTGGAGTAACCTATTACCTTTCGTATCTAAAAGCAATTTAAATTCAAAAAATCTCTGGAGTAATTGATTACCCTGCGTTTTAATCGATTACTTAATGCTTGAGGGTTGTTTCAAAATTCAAAACTCTCTGGTGTAATCTATTATCCTTTCGTATTAATCGATTACACCAAACTAAGAGACATATTTCACCCTAGAATAATTAATTACGAGGGTTCTGTAATCGATTACTTATGGCATTTCTGCAAATCTGCATAATTTTCAATGAATAATAACTAACACCTTATCTTTAATTCAAATTCAAATTCTGGTTCAATGTATCCATACACTCTTGGAATTTGAGATAGCTATTATCAAGTTTTAAAAATTCAAATTAATTGGGTTCTAGTCCTTGAGGAGACTATGATGAAGTCTAGAAGGTTGCTTAGCTATCAATTCCCCTATGTTGTTTTGATCTCAAGGTTTATTGATTACTTTGGGATTGATGTGTCAAATGAGATTGTTGACAACACCACCAACATCACCAACCTCATGTCTACAAAGCATCTAACCAAGGTGGGTTTGATGAAAACTCCAAATGGATGGACAATGGCTGGAGCTCAAGCTCCTCAAGGAGGTGTTGATGAGGAACAAGAAGCTGATGAGGAAGATGTTGAAGCTGGACCTGCTGAGCAGCAGTGGAGTCCTTTTGAATCTCTCATGATTCAAAAGATGGATGCAATGATAGCTCGACATCATGAACATTCAGTTGATGTTCATTCCTCTTTGGAAGACATCACCACTAGATTAGAAAATATAAAGACTAGGATGAGGCTTAGAGACTTTGATAATCCTTAGCTTAGTGGTTGTCTTGTTTTGCTTCTGGTTGTGTTATGTTTATTCTTTCATGTTCACCAATTATCTTTGATGTTTACCTTTATGTTTTGCACTTTCACTTTATGAATAAAATTTGGTTTATGTTTATCTTCCTTTGCTTATTTCGTTATAACTGGTATATTTTGACTTTGATAAGCCAAACGAGGGAGAAAAATGTGAACATATAATCTGAACATATGAAGGGTGCTGGGTGACTAAAAGAATATAAGGGGAGATGAATGATAAAGAATGATAAATGATAAATTTCTGCTCTAACTTAACTGAAAATAAGCGTTGCTCTTAATCTAACATAATATGAAATTACATAAGAAAGGGGGAGCAATACATTTGCTTATGATGTTTTGAGTTTATGCAAAGAATACTTCACACTTGGTCTTGGCTAGAGGCTTATTATTTTTCAGGTTTTAAGTAAAAGCTCTTGGAAACTCTCTCCTAAGAAGAACACTAAGATTCAACATGTTCAATTAAAGTTTGGCATGATCAAATCCAGAAAGGGGGAGATTGTTAGAGTCAGGAGGAGCTCAAGAGGATTAGGAAGCTAAGTCTGTTAGGCATCAAAGTATTTAGGCTTTTTTACATGCCAAATCAATTGATTGGTAGTTGTAATTATGTATGTCTAAGGGAGACTACCAATGATCCTTTGCATAAAGCTCATACATGTTTTTGCATCCATGTTTTTCATAATAGCATAAGTTTGTGAAAAGCTTTTCCAAAACATAAAGTTTTCATGGTTGCATAAAAAGCCAAAGTATTCAAGGTTTAAGTTTTTGGAAAAACAATTTTTCTCTCCTTTAATCGATTACCAGCAAATGGTAATCTATTACTTAAGTTTTGAGAAACACTTTAATCAATTACAAGAGTATGGTAATCGATTACACTACACAAAGTCACAAAAAATTCTTCATGTGATAATCGATTATGATATTGCTGTAATCGATTACTTGGCACGTATTTGAAACATAGACTTCTTGTGATAATTGATTACATTACTAATTAATCGATTATATTGCTCATAAATCTTTCCTAGAAAGTTCAAGAACACTTTAATTGATTAAATTATTGTATAATTGATTACATAAGTGAATTTAATCTATTACGTTAGCGTATTAATCGATTACGGACAATTACAACAATTTTTTATAAATAGCTGTTGGGTATTTTGAAAAGATACAACAGCGAAATTACAAAGTATTTTTCATCAGCTTTTTGAAGTAAGAAAAGATTACATTTGCTAAACTCTGTTAAGTCCCACAAATCCTCAAGATTCAAAGATTTCAAAGGAGTGTTTCTTCTTGGGCAAGCTTTCAAAAGAAGTTGTGAAAAGAAAGTTCTGAAGTAGTTTCTTCCACCTTTTAATTCAAGTATGATAAATCATTTGCATACATCATTACTGGATCATTAGGTGGTTACTTTCTTTACATTTTGTTGTAAATTCTTTTGAGTTTCTTTTTGTGTATTAATAACTATAGGTTTCTTAAGGCTTTTCTAGGATAGGTGTTCCTAGAGGAAAGAGTAGGGATAGGTGTTCTCTATGTCTTGATCACAGAGATTTTAAGTGTGTTAGAAGTCTCATTCTTAATCTTGGTGTGATTAAAAGTGGTTGTGTAAAAAACTTGTAAGAATAATTTGTTATTAGTGGAACTCTAACCTTTGTGGTTGGCAGAACTGGATGTCACTTCTCAAGGGTGAGAAGTGAACCAGTCTAAATCCTTGTATTGACTACTTCTTTTTAATCTTTTCTTGTTGTTATAATTTGTCATTCATTGGTGAAACATTTCTTAATCAATAGTAAAAGTTATTTTTTGTTGATTACATTCTTGAGGAGTGGTGTTTGATTGGTTGAAGATTTCTTGGACTATTTGTGATACGATCTTGATTACTCTAATTCTTTAAAGAATTTTTAAAAGACCAAGATCAACCAATTCACCCCTCATCTTGGTTCTTGTGTGTTGTTCATACTGTTTTCAAATACAACACTTTAAAAATCTCACTAGAAGCACATGACAGTGAGCGTACCAATTATGGAAAGCATATTGTTCTACCTTCATCTTTTGTAGGCAGCCATAGGCATATGGATCAATTATACTTTGATGGAATGGCCATATGCAGAGGTGTTGGTTTTCCATATTTGTTATTGACTTTCACTTGTATTCCATATTGGCCTGAGATCCAAAGGTTTGTTTCACCTCTTAATTTAACTACAGCAGATCGGTCAGATATTGTTACAAGAATTTTTAAACTCAAGCTAGAACAACTTATATCTGACTTGAAAGATAATACACCTTTAGGCAATGTACTTGCTTGTAAGAGTTTCATTCCTAAATCATTTTTCACTTACGTCCTTATTGTATTTATACTCATGTTTAAACTAATCGTATAACAATTGCAGATATTTACACAATTGAATTCCAAAAAGAGAGGATTGTCACATGCTCATATCTTGTTGTTTTTACATCCTGCCAGCAAGTATCCATCTCCTGGAGACATTGATAGCATCATATCAGCTAAGATACTCGATGCTATTGAACAACCATAACTGTATGAATGTGTAAGGAATCATATGATGCATGGTCCATGTGGTCAAGCTAACAGAAACTCGACATGCATGAAAGATGGGAAATGTTGTAGATTTTTTCCAAAGAAATGGCAACCTAAAATTGTTGTGGACCAAGATGGATATCCTGGTTATAGAAGACGTAATGATGGGAAATACACTGACAAAATCATATAGCATTAGACAATAGATATGTAGTGCCATACAATCCAAAATTGTTATTGAAATATCAAGCTCACCTCAACATACAATGGTGCAATCAATCAACATCCATCAATATTTATTCAAATATATTAATAAAAGATATGATCGCATAACCGCTGCTTTTGTACCTGTGCAAAATGAGGATGGAACAATAGGGTAGTGTCTTGATGAGCTTAAGCATTATGTAGATGGTAGGTACATCTCTCCTTGTGAAGCTTGTTGGAGGATATTTTCATTCCAAATTCACAAGAGATCACCTGTTGTTGAAAGATTGTACTTTCATTTATCTGGTAAAAATGCAATACTCTTTGAATATGATGATGACATTGAGGCTTTGCTATCCAAGCCAACTGTTAAGAACTTCATGTTTACATCTTGGCTACAAGCTAATACCATTTTCAATGAAGGAAAACAACTAACTTATGTACAATTTGTGAGAAAATTTACATATGTGGCTAAGGATAAACGTTGGAAGCCACGAAAAAAAGGCTATACAACTGGAAGGCTTAACTGGGTGCCTCTAGCTACTGGAGAATTGTATTATCTTAGGATGATGTTGATCGTGGTTAAAGGACCAACCGCCTATGAAGAAATTCGTATAGTTGATGGTCAACTAAATCCATCATTTAGAGAAGTTTGCTTTGTTATGGGCTTCTAGCATAATGATAAGGAATATTTGAAGCTTTAAGAGAAGCATACCAGTGGGGGTGTGGCGAATTTCTAATAAGATTATTTGTTACAATACTCATATCAGATAGCATTGAGAGAACAGAACATGTGTGGTCTGAAACATGGGAGTATCTAATTGATGATATTATATATGATAAGAGAAAAATGACAAATATACTAGGTAAAATATACAAAAATTATACTTCTTACAGCTTCTGTTGTCAAGTAGAAAATCTAATTTCATTATTTTTGTTGATAGAATTATAGCTGCCAATTGAAGAATTATAGAATTTAACACTACTTTAGTTTGAACAGATACTACAGTCCAGCAAAAAATCATTAAAGGATTATCCAACCATGCATTTTCCAAGAGGTGTAGTGCAACCACATTTTGGAAACATATATATATGTTGCGCAAAAATTATGACAAGATTCAATTATAGCTGGATTTTGAAACATACTTTGCTTTTCTAATAGGTTAGCAATAAATACATACTATGAATTCAATAGAAACAATTAAAATGCACATTGTAAGTAACATGTTATTTTGGTCATTGCAAATACAGAGGAGCAAACAAAGGTCTTTAATTCAATCATGATTCTTGTCAACAGACAGGCTGGTGAAACTTTTTTCTTATATAGCTATGGAGGTACTGGAAAAACTTTTATGTGGAAGACAATAGCCTTTGCATTGCGCTCCAAAGGAAAAATTGTATTGACAGTTGCTTCAAGTGGTATAACCTCATTGTTATTAGCCAATGGCAGAACTGTACATTCCAAATTTTCTATTCATATGCTTACACTAGAAAACTCCACGTGTAATATCCACCAAGGTAGTGAACTAGTTGAACTATTAAAGGAAACTCAACTGATAATATGGGATGAGGCTCTTATGGCACATAAGTTTTATTTTGAAGCATTGGATAAAACAATGGAGGACATTATGTATATGTCTCATGTGGATACTCTTCCGTTTGAAGGAAAAGTTGTTGTATTGGAGGTGACTTTCGGAAAATCTTACATGTCATACCTAGATGCAGAAGATTAGACATTGTGCATGCTACTATAAATGCTTTCTATCTGTGGAATGGCTGTACAATTTTAAAGTTGACAAAAAATATGTGCTTGCATCATAACTCAGCAATTTCAAATGCAGAAGAAATAAACAACTTTTCTCAGTGGCTTATAAATGTTGGTTAGGAAGCTAGGCAAAGCTAATGATGGATTTTTTGAGATAGAAATTCCCTCTGATTTTCTAATTACATATTTCAATGATCCTATTGAATTCATTATGAGCCATACCTATCCATATATCAAGCACAATTATAACAATGAAGACTTTCTGAGCATCAAGGCTATACTAGCTTCAACCGTTGAGATTGTTGACCGAATAAATGAGCATGTATTATTATTCCAGGTGATGAAAACATATTTAAGCTATGATTCCATTGACATGACAGATGTTGCAGAAAGTGGAGTTTACCAAACTATTACACTAGAGTTTCTATATTCATTAAAAACATCTGGATTACCTAATCATAAAATCATACTGAAAACAGGCACACCTATTATGTTGATTCAAAATTTGGATCAAGCAGAAGGGTTGTGCTATGGTACAAGGATAATTGTGTCTAGAATGGCTAATCATGTTATTGAAGCACGAATAGTTTCTAATATAAACATTGGTACTTGGTCTACATTCCGCGATTGTCATTATGACCATCACAATCTCCTTGGCCATTCAAGATTATTAGAAGACAGTTCCCAATTATAGTGTCATATGCTATGATAATCAATAAATCTAAAGGGCAACCTCTTGAATGCTTTGGATTATAACTTCCTAATCCAGTTTTTAGCCATGGTCAGCTTTATGTAGCATTCTCAAGAGTAAAGAGTAAAAGTGGATTGAAAATTCTCATTCACAACAAAGAAGGAAAACCACAAAATATAACTACCAATGTGGTTTTCAAAGAAGTATTTCAAAATTTGTAGTATTTACTCATCTTTATTAATTGTTACACAATTGATTATTCAATTTAATTTGTTGACAATAAAAAGTTGTCTTGTGGATGTAGGATTTGACTCGGAGTCTATTTTGGAACAACATCATCACACCAAATAGAATGGTCAGATTATATTAAACAAATCTACAGATTTATGGTGCTTAATTTTATTAAGTCTTTCATTACTAACCATATATAACCTTAGCTCTAATATCAATCTTTGATTTTCAAAGTTAATATCAATCATTGATTTTGAAATATATTGCATACAGTGGCAACTGCGATACTGCATATTTTACTACCAAATGTCATAGTGCCATACATACTGCATACATTATGTTAACGACAACAGTCTTAACCTTGGAATTTATTCACATGTTGTGTACATAGGATTAGCCAAACACCTACCAATGTGGTTCTATGTGCTTTTTTGAACTATATTTAACTATATCTTTATGTTGGGTACATCAACTAAACCATTATCCCAACTTTTGGTTCAGTGTATATTAAACAAATGTTCACTAATTTGGTTCACTTCACACCTTAGCTTATCTACCATCATATTTAATTGCATTTTATATTTGATGCTATAATACTTAATTAATCAATTATATTATAACCTTTTTTTATTTTTGTACCAATGTGGTTTCCAAGGATGAGATTTACAGTTACCCAGTTTTATATTGGAGTTTTCCATTTATATGGGATTAGAAAACACAACTATGTTTTCCTAATAAATGGTTGAAACCACTCACTTAAGCCCAATGTGTTACTTAGTCTGCACAAGGTATTAATACTGTAGGAGTTATTGGGATGTATATAACACATAATATGACTGTCTCACTTATGTGTGAAAGTACAAGTGTGTATTGAGCACTACTAACTTCGGGTCCTTTTCTGACTCCAATATAAAGCCACAAAATAAAAATGCTTATTTGACCACTTTCAATGAAACATTTATGAGCAGACTCACTTCATATTCATTCGTTCCAACTACAAAGCAGAGACAATATTGGTAGAACAAGATGAAAACAATATGAACACACACAATTAACCAAGAGGGGGGTGAATTGGTTAAAAAAGATCTTTAAAAAATTTCTCTAAAAAACAAGCAGCGGATTTAGGACCGTATCACAAGGACACCCTTTTGAAAAAGAAACTTTCAGTCAATCAAAACTCACCCTTCACATAAAGCAATAGCAGAAAAAGTTTATTTGTTGATCTTGAAATGATTATCCTAAAGACTAGCAATCAATGACAAAAAGATGAGATTAAGAGAAAGTATTTAACATCAAAAACTATATTGGTTCACCCCTCAACAAGAGAAGTTACATCCAGTTTCTTCTAACCAAACCTTGGCTAGAGTTCCACTATCAAAAAAATTTGTTCTTTACAAACTTATAGAAGATCACCCTTTATCAACCCTAGATAAAGAACTGAAATCTAAACACCCTTTAGACTTCTAATGATCAAGACATAGAGAAACTCTTCTCTACTCTTCCCTCTAGAGAACCCTACTCTAGACAAGCTTAAAGAACCTTTTTGTAATAGCAACTAACAAGTTGAAATGTAAAAACAAATTACAACCAGAGTTTTAGAGGAAAGATACAACCTTATGATCCAGAGAATGCAAATGCAAATGTTTACCAATCTTAGATCAGGTTGAAAGAAAGCAAGTTTTAGACCAAGCTCTCCAAGAAACTCCTTTGAAATCTTGTCCAAAAAGAATTCTATCAATGATGCATGAAGATCTTGAATTGCAGGACAAGAGCTTTGTTACTCAGTGTATTTTCTCTCAGTTCAGAAGCCTTTTGAAAATTAGTGAAAATCTCGAATTGTGATAATGTGTACAAATCAAAAGATCCAACAACTTTTTATTGATTTTTTTTTAACTTAATGTAATCGATAAAATCGTCCATGTAATAGATTATTTTAACTTAACTAATCGGTTAATATAATATTTAGTCAATTAAAGTGTTCTTAGTTCTTTCTGGAAAAAATACTTGAGCAAAGTAATCGATTAAACCGCCATGTAATCAATTAACACATATAGTTTAGCTTTCATAATTATGCTAAGTAATCGATTATGATTAGATGGTATCGATTAACACAGGAAGATCTATTCTATGTTTTGTACTGTGTAATCGATTACCACTACCTTGTAATCGATTAATTAGTTCTTTATGACTTAAGTAATAGATTATCATACTATGGTAATCAATTAAGTTAGTGTAAAAAATAATTTTCCAAAACTTAACCATGAGTACTTAGCTTCTTTATGCAATCATGGAAATCTGAAGCATTTTCACAAGACATGTGATTTGATAAATCATGAATGCATCTCAGTGAATGATGTTTATGCAATGCAAGGGATCATAGGACGAAACTCTTAAACAACTAACAAATTAGATATGCCTTCAATTGAATGACATGTAAAAAACTAAAAATTGTCTAAGTCAAGGAACCTCCTCATCTTCATCCTTTTCAAGCTCCCCCTGTATCTAACACAAGGGCCACCCCGTCTCAAGCGCAAACACAGAACACAAAAAGGACGTTGCAGTTCATCCAGACAAAGCTTCTTCATAGTGCTCGACTGTAGAAACTCATGGTGAAGAACACCACAGTTATGTGACGCTCCATTGCACCTAGTAAGTATCTTTAAACGACTGTACTGTGTCTTAAATGATCACAAAAGAGTAAAATTGGTGTGATTCTTTGTCTGTATATGGTTAATACATGCAAAATATAATACAGTATAGTATATATTTCATGATTATTCAACAAAGGTTACATTTTTAAATTGTTTACGTTGTTTAAAATAAAGAAGTACCAATAGTATACATGACTTCAGATAGGGAGTTTTTTTTTTTCAAATTCATTAAAGTATTAATCAAATATTTTTACCCATTTTGATATGAGACAGTATCATTGTCGTGTTTAGATTTAGATGGATGGAAAATCCAACACATCCATTGTGTGAATAGTCTACGTTTTTTTATCAGTGTTTCATCAATACTCAAGGCTTTTTTATTCCAACTAATTTTTTGCATGTGAAATGGTTAGTCTTTTGGAGAAATTTATATATGTTCTTCTAGTACATATGAAACACATTTTATTCGAACTGATTCTGAGTGTTTGATCATTGGTCGTGGCTTTTTTATCACTGTCATTGTAGTGGAATTCACATAACATTGTTACTAAGTATGTCATCCAGCATAGAGTAAGCGAGAGACAGAGAATAAAATGGATATATGTTCTTCCACCACATACGAAACACATACAATCACATGTTTTTCCAAATTATTTCAATTGTTTAATACATTTTCAGAGCTTCTTTATCACTGTCATTGTAGTAGAATTTTGATAAAAATGTTAGTATGTATGTCATCTAGCATAGGCATTGTGTGAATCCTGATGGCTTTTTTAACAGTGCTAACATATACTCAAGGCTTATTTATTCCAACTCATTCTTGCATGTGAAATGGTTAGGATTTTGGATAAGTTTATATATGTTCTTCCAACACATATGAAACACATGGCATCACATGTTTTTCCAAATGATTCCAACTGTTTAATCAATTTTCAGAGATTTTTATCACTATCATTTTAGTGGAAATTAGATAAAAATGTTAGTATGTATGTCATCCAACACAGGTATTGTGTGAATCCTCATTACTTTTTTAATAGTGCTAAGATATACACAAGACTTTTTTGTTCTAACTCATTCTTGCATATGAAATGGTTATGCTTTTGGATAAGTTTATATATGTTCTTCCACCACATATGAAACACATAGAATGACATTTTTGGTTGTCTTTTTTTACCTTCACCATTCTAAAATAATTAGTTCTTATGTTTTATACGTAATTTACAATGTATGGATGAGAATCAACAAACTTTGGAATTGTTTAACTGAAAAATACTGATAGACTGTGCTTCATCTATGTATCTCTTCATTTTAGCTTCACAAATTTAAAATAATTAGTTGTTATGTTGTATGTGAAATTTAGAAATAATCGATGACGATCACAAAACTCTGAAGGACATGGTGTAACACCCTGAAATTTTGATAACTGAAAATATATGTTTGATGTATTTCTTGTGTTATTTGATTATTTGATTAGTTTAGATTGGTTGAAGTGTTGTGTAAATTATCCTTGTGCAACAACTTGGTGTGGATGTTAGGTTATGTGAAGTTTCTTTGATCTATGATTGAAATGTGTGATTGATAGTTTGACCCAAAATCTATTTCAGTAAAACCACGATCTCAAATTCATTGCCCGTTGGATTGCCTTCACATTTTGATAGTAGTTCAAAACCCATCTCTTCATATTTTAACCGTTGTGATTTGTAAAGTAACAACTTTTGATGTCCCACTTAACGCAATTCCAGACAAAGAGGAAATTGCGCTGAGTGAGATTTATAGCTTATAAATACGTCCATCAGCATCGACATATATGTTTTTCACCCCTCTCTTTCTCTAAAACCTCATCCAAGCTTCCAATCCACCTCCTCTACCATCCACAACCACCAGTGACCATCACGAGAAACCGTTGCTTGTTGCCGGACCACCACAAAGAGAGGAACATTTTAATCGGAGCGGAATCTTTAAAACTCAAATCGAGGATTCGGTAGAGAACAAATTTTCCAACCCTCTTTTCATAGTTTCTTAGAGGTAGCCATGATTTCCTTGTCTTCTCCTAGCTAGTTTGAATCTCTCTTAGTATCTTTTGTGACTTAGGTACCGTTATTGGATGTTTTTACACTTTCTTTGAAAAACCTTTGAAAATGAGACGTTGTAAATGTTACCCTTTTATAATATTGATGTCATTTTTGTGACTTTTAAATTTGAGTGGGTATTTGACCCTGAATGTTAATGTTAATCTTGTCTTTAAAATCTATACTAAATTTTCTTCGATTTGATATATAGAGCTCTGCGTTTGGACCAAAGTACGTGAACTTGAGAGATCTCAAAATGACACTACAAGGAGCTAACAAAGGGATATAGATAGGTGAGGGAAGCTTATTATTTGTTTACAGATTTTGATACCATAATTGGGGTCAGGGAACCCAATTATGAAGATGTATGCATGTCCTTGTTGTGTGCTGGTTTTCAAGAAAAAATGTGTTCTAAACTAATGGTATGCAATATATTTGTTATTGATGAATGAAATTGTGAATGATGTGTTGCTATAATGATTAGAGTTTTTGGGAAAGTCTTAATTATAGAGGAGACTCTGTCCAAAATTTTATAAATCTATTCTCTTATTTACTTCTTTATTAAATTTTAAATAGGCATGAGTTTGTTTTGTATATTATAGTTCTCCTCTTTAATTTAGAATTTTTCTAAAATATCAGTCTCGTGATATTATGGATTGTGAATGTATGGTATTTGTGTTGTCTGAAGACTTGGAGAATGTAAATCCCAGGCATGTGTTATATGTATATATGAGGAATGTGATTACTTGTTATGTTGATAATATTGAAATGAGATTATGTTGATGATTATATCAATGTTAGATGATGTTGATATTGATGATGACATTGAGATGAGATGATGTTGATGTAGATGATGACATTGAGATGAGATGATGACATTGATGAGAGATGATATTATTGTTGACGATGTTTTTGTGATGGATGTATGATGTGTATGTACATAGGGGATGCAGTGACTTGTTGGATATCCCTGGGAGGGAAGATGATTGGTATAAGAATTTTAAGCATCCCTGGAGAGGGAAAAGGATTGCTTAGAATTTTTAACTATCCACGGTCAGTGCATTGATGGTGTCCATGTTTCATACTTCATAATTGCATGGAAATAGTATAAATGGTGGCAGTAAGTACCTGTGGTTTTTTTGAGGATAAAAATGCACGTACTTTGGGGCATGTCACTTGGTTTAAAACTCCCTTATGACTCTGGTTGATCACCATGGGGGGAGTGACCTGTGCACGACATGGTGACCTCGACGAGCTATTGGATCATTTTCCTAAGTGAGAGTGTCATGTGGACACGCTTAGGTTATTTTCTGACAAATGGTACCACATTGCATTTGAGAGTTGAGTCAGATGCATGTATCATTCTGAGCATAATTGATTTGAATTGTGGAAAAAGTTGATGACTAGTTTGTTGAGTGTATGTTGAACTAATTGATTATTGAAAATGATTGTGGTTATTATTATTGTTTTCTTGCTAATCATTGTCATCTGGTATTTGTTAATCTTGTATAATGAACTCACCCTTGCAATTATGTACCGTGTGGTTGGTACCTATGATGATCGCGAACTTTTGTTCATGGGAGCAGATAAGCAGTAATAGGTAATGTTGGAGGGAGATCTTAATTTGTTGGAGCCGCCAAGCCAACATGACAATGTTGGAATTCATTTTGGAAAAGAGTTGTGTTTTGTTATCAACTCTTTCTTAGTTAGTTGCGTGATTCTTTTTGGTTGGACATGTAAATTCCAAGCTTAGATACATGTAAAAATTGAATTATGTTCTGACATGGGAATGACATATAATGGTTCAATATATATATATATATATATATACACGCGCGTGTGTGTGTGTCTGTTTGTGTGTATTTATTTATGTATTTGTGCGTTGACTGGTGAATGTATTATTGTGAAAAAAATTATTCTCATTTTCATAATCAAATTAATAGAGTTTTCATTTAAAATTGAAATTACACATTTAGAGTTGTGATATCGTAGCGACGATGTGGGTCGTTACACATGGCAGTGACCATGATGAAGATTAATAGAAAATCAAGTGACATCCTAAACACTATTCACATTAAGGATTAGGTTATAAATATTAAATGTATTCCGCATGATACAAGACATTATGTAACCTACAGTATTGCTAATGTTTTTTTATTTTGAGTGTAGTATTACGCTAAAATCAGTAAGAGTTTTGCAATTAGATGGGAAAATTAATTGGAAGACACATGACATCTAATAGATGCTGATGGAAGACACATGACACCTAATAGATGTTGAATCCCAATCCTTTCCCAAATGGCATAGTTTATACAAACAAAATCCAAACTCAATGATCTTTCGGATCCTGCTCAATGAATATAAGTTTACTTGTAGTAGCTTGGTGAGTTATTAATTTCTACATATAATAACTATCTTTGCATGTCAAATTTGTATCAACATATACATATCTAACAATCCATAATGTTTATTTCAGGATGTCCCAAGCAGTATGTACTACTTTTTGAAAGATGTAGGATTCACCCACGTCAATTTTGAAGGATCTGCATAATGCAAAATTGTGTACAACGATTGGAGAAAGAGTGCAAATATTCGGGCTGGATGGAGGATGTTTACGTATGAAAATGGATTGCAAGCTGGGTATGAATTTGTGATGGAGTTCCCCGATCCAACTTCCAACATTGTGCTTTGGTTCATGGCTTAATTGTAACTTTTTCAATTAAAGTCTACCAAAATCTGAATACTTGCTTCATAACTTTTTTTGGTCATTTATATTTATATGTTGATGCTTTGGTTTTGTAATTAAACTTATGAACTTATCTTACAACATTATGATATTATATATTTCACATTATGCAATCTTATTAGTTTTGGTTTTCCTTAACTAAGTTTTACATTGTTTCATCTCATACGTTTAACACTACAACTTACCTTTACGTCCGAACGGGTATTGTACTAGTTCTTTATAAAACAAATCATAGACACAACATTAATATAGTCTTAAATGCATATCAGAGTTTAATATTTGCTTGCATCCGTCTGATCTATTAGACATAGATGTAATATATTAGTCTGGTGGTGTATAAGACACAACTTTTAAATTTTATAATTATTTACATTTGATCAAAATTATTACGAGTCATGATTCGTCTTATGACTTAACATAACCTTAGTATTAATATTACATTGAAAAATTAAAGTAACACTTATTAGGCCTATTAGTGGGAAGAAAACAAGGCGTAAATACATTTTAAGTCTTTGCAATTTAGCGCTTTTTCGTTTTTCGTTCTTGCAAAATTATTTTTTGTTTTTAGTCCTTGCAACTTATGTTTGTTTTTTTTAGTCCTTAAGACACTTTAGATAACACTTTGAACAGTGAAAAATAATTTGCAAAGCATTATCTAAAGTGTCTTAAGAACTAAAAACAAAACAAACATAAATCAGAAGGACTAAAAAAAATTGTAAGGACGAAAAACATAAAAAAAAGCTAAAGAATAAAAAAGTATTTAAGCAAAAAATAATAATTAATATTACATTAAAAAGTCAAATGCGACACCTATTTTGGGACGAGAGGAGTATTTATTATTGACTTAAATTTATTGGAAACTATAAAAATATAAGTGACACTTTTTTTACTATGTTATTGATGCGAATATCTACCAATTTTATTGATGAATAATCTATATGAAACCAACCATCTTTGATGAGGTCTCCCCTTTCTTACCACATTTTTTTCTCATCCAAAATCCAAGACCTTACTTCAAGAATCCGAGTTAAATATCACTCAGACTAACGATATATTAATTATTAAATTAGAAATAAAATCTATAAAATTTATAACTTTGAATAAATTCCAATCAATAAAGAGTTTGTTTTAATATTCTCAAATTTTCAATTAGTTTGTTTAAGAGTTTACTTGATATATATTGTCAATGCAAGTTTTTTATACTTTCAACCAATTACAATTTATGGTATGTATAAAATATGACTAATTTTTTTTAAATAATGACATTTTACAATTGGTTGACATTGTAAATATATGCGTTTTAGACCGATATAGATTTAATGTGATGTTTGACTATAGAGAAATCACACACACACACACACACACACACACACACACATAATAGCATCTATGGAAAAAGGTAAAACTTTTTCTAAGCAATTTGTGATAAAAGAACTGAGAAAGATGGGGCTAGATGGTTCTTAAAGGAATGCTGAAGCAGAGAAAGAAGGGGGAGACATATGGTAGATCCAATAATTAAAATAGGGCATTTGAATCCTGCACCTCCCGATTTGTATCATGCATCTCCCATTTTATGTGTGTAGACAAAAGTAGCCCTTTCACCAGGAACCCCCATTTTGGAATTACCTTCTGGAATAACAATTTTGAAATAGTTTTGGATCACTTATTTCTATTCCGGAAGGACCATCTCGAAAGGTAATAGTTTCCTACCAGAATAGCTATTATGGAATAGTTTGGGAGCACTTATTTCTATTCCGGAATGACCATTTTGGAATAGAGTGCTACAAACTATTATGGAATAACTATTCTGAAATATAAATTATAAAGCCAAGGAGAAGAGTACTGAGTAAAGGGTAAGTACATGAAGATGAAGACAATGAAGACGATGAAGCGGTACTTGTAAAATAATGAGGCAACTTGAAGAAGAAGAAAAAGTGGGAGTCAGTAAAGCAGAATGTATCCAGCTGTCTTGGCATAATTCCATTTTGTGTGTAAGTGTAAGTGTAAGGGTGCACGGAGGAGAAACACAAGTGTGAGCACGAGACATGGTTCTGCAAACCCTAGATTTGATACAATGTAGCATTTGCAGATGGTTTCGTCCTATAAGTGAAGGGTGTGTCTCCTTCATCAATTGAGGTTGTGGATGACACACGAACCTTCATCGACTTCATGCTTATGAGGTGGGGGCTTGAGGCTTCGACAAACCACAAATGAAAAGGGAGAAAGAAGGTGTTAGGATTGGGGAAGGGAGGTGTTGAGACTTCGTGTGATGTAGGTTATTAATAAGGGCAGTTTGTCTCGCACAAATAAAATGGGAGGTGCAAGATACAAATGCCTTATTTAAATATTGGATCTACCATATGTCTCCCCCTTCTTTCTCTACTTCAACATTCCCTTGAGCACCAACTTTCTCAATTCTTTTATCACGAATTGCTTAGAAAAAGTTCTACCTTTTTTCATAAATGCTACTGTTTGTGTGTGTGTAATTCCTCTAGAGTCAAACATCACATTACATCTATACTGATCTAAAAAGCATATATTTACAATGTCAACCAATTGCAAAATTTTATTGTTTAAAAGTTTGAGTATTATTTTACAGATAACATGAATTGTAATTGGTTGAAAGTATAAAAAACTTTGCATTGACAATATGTAACAATTAAACTCTTAAACAAACTAATTGACAATTTGAGAATATTAAAAACAAACTCTTTATTGATTGAAATTAATTCAAAATTATAAATTTTATAGATTTTATTTCTTATTTAATAATTAATATGTTGTTGGTTTGAGTATTATTTGACTTGGATTCTTTAAGTAAGGTATTGGGTTTTGAATGAGAAAAAAATGTGGTTGAAAAGAGGATACTCGACCAAAGATAGTCAATCTCATAAAGATTACTCATAAAAAAATTAGTGGATATTCGCATCAATAACATGGTAAAAAAAAGTATCACTTATATTTTTATAGTTTTTGATAAATTTAAGTCAATAATGAATACTCCTCCTGTCCCAAAATAAATGTCACATTAGACTTTTAATGTAATATTAATTGTTTTTTCACGAATAGGCCTAATAAGTGTCACTTTAGTTTTTCAATGTAATATTAATACTAATGTTATGTTAAGTCATAAGACGAATCAAGATTCTCAATAATTTTGATTAAATGCAAATAATTATAAAATTAAAGTTGTGTCTTATATACCATCAGACTGATACATTGCATTTGTGTTGATAGATCAGACAGATGCAGACAGATATTAAACTCTGATATGTATTTAAGACTATATTAATGTTATGTGTCTACGATTTATTTTGCAAAGAATGTCTTGAAACATTATTCCTAGGATTTGTCAAAGACCAACGAAGTAAGAGAATAATAAAAAAGTTAAAGATCAACATCTCTCTTCTTCTTAAAAAACATGTCTGCTACACCTGTTGTGGACAATACCTTTTTTGAACAGAAGTGCTTTGAGCTCTGTTGAAGTGTGGCTCAAAAAAGATAAAAGAGTGGTATTCCAACATGGATTATGCGTGCATTTTATGCTTGTAGTATTGCACCAACAAAACATCTCTTCATACACAAGCTCAATGGAGAAAAGAAGATCATTTAGAGACAACAAACACTTTCTAAAGAATGACTATAAATACAAGAAGTGTTGAAGAGTTGAAGTCACGAACCTACAGGTTAATGTTTCAAATCTATTTTTCCCTCTTATTCGATTTATTTCTCTTAAATTTCTTAAGTAGTAAAATACTTAAAACACTTTGTATATCTTGAGAGAAAAAAACTAAGTGTTTAATTTGTATATTCATTTGTAAGATGTTAACACTAGTAAGTGAGCATATAATCTTCAACAAACCTTCTTATTTGTTTAGAGCCAGAAGTGGCTTGGTAGAGCAATGAATACTAGAGTTATTTTAAATTTGAGGATAAGTTTTGTTGTAAGAGTTAGAAGTGATCGTGAATAATACTTATAATCTTGTTTAAGTTAATGAAACTTTGTGAGTTATAAAGAGACATAGTCTTAGTGGTAGAGACAAAACCAATATAAAATTCTCTGTGTCTAATTTGTTTATCTCTTTTGATTTAATTGATAAATAGTTTGGATTTGATTTTATTTGAAAAATGTTTGTACAAAATCTGTTGGATATCATTTGACCAAGTTTGTTTGTGAAAATGTCTTTATCTATCTTTTGGTTTTATCAAACTATAGTCTCTTCTACGAAAAAAGCTTACGAAAATTTTTTTAAATCTTAATTTAACCTCATTTTTTACCTCATTCTTATGATATTTGTCTTTACATATCAGTTTTATAAAATCATTATTCTCTTTTATCTATATATGTATTAATTTTTTGTTTATGTAAAACAACTTAAAATAACACTTATTTTGAGATAAGAAAGTAATATGTAAAGGAAATTCTATTTTTAATGCTCCTAAAATTTTGAATAAAAATAGTATGCATGGATATAGTGTAAATGTTTTTTTTTAAATATTATTAACTATTTACATTTGTGGTAAGTTTATTTAATAATATTCATACTAAAAGTCACACCAAACACAGATTTTTAATTGACCGAGCTTATAAAATATTTTAAAGTGATAGTGA
>PYAF01002043.1:496563-524265 GCA_007407185.1 Glycine tomentella
TTCGCCCAAGGATTTGGGTTCCTTCTCTCTCCAGTCCCTCCTCCTCAAACTCGCCAATCCTCGCTGGTAGGTTCCTAACTAACCTTTTTCCACACTCAAGGGTCCGTTCGGTAGACTCAAATGAAAGTAAATTGAGATGAAAGTTTCGAATCAGAGTAGAGTGTAAAAGTGTGGGTCCTATATCATTTTACTGTGCATTGCACTTGCTCATCAACCATTTTTCTTTTTTGGTTGTAACCGTTTATTTAATTTGGTTGATGTTGGTGTCCAAGGAGTTTGGGTTGTTTTTATTGTTTTGTTTTGAAGGAAAAGAGTATTTTATTATTGTTATTATTATTATTATTATTATTATTATTAGGAAAAGAGTATTTTATTATTATTATTATTATTATTATTATGATGATGATGATTGGGTAAGTAAGGTTATCCAAAATCACTTCTAGATGAAGAAAATAAGAAAAAAAAGAATGAAATGAGTTTCTCCATAAGTTCAATTAGCTTATACATTGTGTTAGCTAATTGTAGAAGTTCTCTCATATAGCTTCTTTAAAATACGAGTTTTAGCCGTGGAGAAGTTCTTTTCATTATTTTTCTTCTTCTAGAATTGTTTCTGCGTAAGCTTACCCAAACATACCCTATAATTTGAAGAATAAGAAGTGTTTACAAATTTAGAAAAGTAATACATGAACACCAATGTGCAAGGTTTTAAATTGTGGCTTGATATTGTGGGAAATTGTGAACAAATGTGACAGCATGAGCCTTCACTTTGCATCCAAAATCTCAGTTGTGGATCATTTTTTAAAACCTTCCCAATGTGCTATTAGATACCTAGAAAGAGATAGAGATAGGACTGTTCATTTAATTTGGTGGTTTGAATCTTTTGGGGTTGTTTGGATTTTTAGTGATGAGAAGGGAAGCTGTTTCTTTTGTTTGCTGAGTTCAATTTTGGGACTGGTTGTGCTTTGGGTTGAAAATGAGATAGAAGGGGAAGAGTGGTTTTAACTTTCCAACTTCCAAGGGTATATTTAAAAAGAAAATAGTTATTTTGAGGCACTGGAGAAAGCTATTTGTTTCTGCTGCTTTTTTAAAAACTTTTGAGTAATTAAGGTCTTTAGTGTTGGTTATATTCTTCTTTTTGAAGTATTTATGTAGACAGGACAGGACTAAAATAAGAACTTTTATATGAAGTAGAGATTGTTTGATAATTCTCACTTGTTTTAGCTTAAAAGAGATGGTTTGATGATAAAGTAAGTACTTAAGGGGTGGTAGGTGTAGCATAGAAGCAAATTTGGCTCCTGTAAAGTAAATAAGGGTAAAATAATCTAAATCGTTGATGAAAAGGCCAACTAATATTCTAACATATTCATGATTTGTTATGCATGTGCATGTAATGTCAATCCTTGATTTTCTTACCAACAATTGAGATCACTTATTTTACCCTGTAAAATGAATTGCTCAATTTTGAGGAGTCAGATCCAATAGAAGCTGCCATATACATAATACATAATAGAAAAGAAAAATGGGGTTTTACTGCACCTAGTTGGATAGTAAGATTTTAGTGTAAAGGGTTCAGTTGAACTCTTTCTTTGGGTTCTCTTATACTTTATTCATGTATCTTTTTGGTATTATTTTCTGATAAACATGAGGTAATATAAAGCAGTGCCTAAGTACATGTCTTCACTCTTTATTCATGTGTCTAATTCCACTTAATTCAAAGTGAGAAATTCAATGGACCTGACTAATTTTGCATCTTTGGTTTCATCCCTACCCTTGTTGTTCAAAGACTAGTGGGTGTAATGAGACCCAATGACCATAAACTCGTTAGCCATAGTTCTTCATTAGTAAAAATATGCTCAGAGACACAAATGGCAGCCAAAATTACAGTATGAACTGATTATATTTTTACATAATATTAACATCATTTTAAATTCAACTCATCAATGTACTTATACAGCTTAATTATAACCAATACAGGTGGCTTACAATGACTGGACAGTTTCGTCCCAGGAAGCTGATTGCTGATGTTAAAAATGAGATCTCTAATGCTGAAGAATTTGATCTCTCCACAGTCAAGGATGTTGCGAAGCATTTCATTAACAAGTCACTTTATTCGTTTGGGTTAACCTCACAGTTCGCTTTTCCTCCTTCAACATCCTTGCTGCTTGCTATAGAAGGCCATGGTGAGAAAGAAAGATTGCGCCGCAAAGTGATGGTTTTTCACAAGGCATGGATTTACCTGCTTGCTATAATTTTCATTATCTGGTGTGAAAATATTTTCCTGTTTTAATCGAAAATCATAACACTTTTTTTATTAATTATTATAAAAATATCACCTTGTTTTCATTTGTTTCTTATTTTCAAATATTTGAATAGGATATCATCATAATGCTTATCATTATTCAGCTCACTTCATGGTTTCCTTTAGGTTGTCTCACTGACAATGCAATGTGTTTAAAAAGCTTAATTGTATTTGTGAGTATGTCTGTCTTTGTTGTCATGTGTTGTATCCTTTCAACGTAGTCTCACTGGTATGAAGGATTTATTTGCCTTGTCCTTTGTTTGTACTCCTTCATTCCTCTATTTAGCTGTCTTCATTCAGTAAAATGAGTTTGTTTCTACTTACTCTTTTATCTGTTTTTCATTGGAACTCCTTCATTCACATGTGTATATTAGTATATTCCTCATCTCAATCTTGCTCTGTTATTGCGTGCCATGCTTTTCTTTCATCTATAATGAAGCTGAAAAGAAAACATTCATTGCAGCTTCCTGATCATGATCTTACGTTGGAAGCGGCATGGCCTCAATTATTTGTTGACCACAAAGGAAAATATTGGGATGTCCCTGAGTCTTTATCTGTTGATTTGTCATCCCTTGTGTCTGAATCTGGATTGCGATATCGCATTGGGATACATAAAAACGGTGGTAATCCCCAGGCAATGAATGCAACCGATGGTAACCCACCACTGTCTCTACTGCCAGGGTTATGTGCGAAGGTTGCTGTTAGTTATGAGAAGATCAAATACTTCTGGAGAGATAAGGGTGCTGCAGAACAAGAGAATGAAGAGGCGCTTCCATATGATGTGCGTCTTAAGGAACCTCACGCAGCAGTATCCGGAATTATTGGTAATTTCTCTTGATTGATGAGTTATTACTGTTTGAGATGAGAACAAGTATGTTCACATAATGTGTCAGTCACTCTTTTTCATATTTGTGGTATTTGTTTTTACATGTTTTTCATAATTGCTTTCAGGCATACATCTTTTTTTTTTTTTTTTCATTTCCCCTTTTTGTTTTCTTTCCTTTTTTCTTTCATTTTGTTGAAATTATATGGCTCAGGTAGGGAAAATAAAAGCAAGAGAGGAAAGGATACTTGCAGTACAATAAAATTATATTGATAAGCGTGTTATGGTGTGATACAAAATACAAATCATTAATAAATATAATGAAATACAAAAGTTACTCCTTAGAGATCATTTTTAGATCCTCTAAATTATTCTAAAATGCGATCAAGAGTCAAGACATTATGAGATATTTTTTATCAAATTTATTGTACAAGCAAAATCCAAACACGTTGATAGCGAGTGCTTTGTGTGCAATATGTTACAAAAAGTAGGTAGTTTTCATATACGGATAGGAATGCATTATTGCATTTAAAGAATTCTTCACTGGATCATATAAATTCCCTTGATTAACTGATTTCCTTACATTTTTTCATAATTGGCGAATTGATGGATGATAGCTGGGTAGACAAGTTTGTGGAAATTATATTATATTAAATTGTTTTGTTGCTTGTTCATAACACATTGTAGGTAGCACCTTTGCTTCCTGGATTTGGAATGGAAGGAGCTTGTCTAGCGTTGATTCAAGAGAAGATCTAGAGGTGTCAACAAGCAAGAGATCTCGACAAAATGCTGATTTGTTTGGCTCAGTTTGCTACTCCTTTCAGCATGGAAAATTCACAAAAAAATATGGGGACTTAACCAGGGTAGATGCTCGTCTAGATATATCTTCAGCTTCAGCATTTGCAAAGAAGATTCTGAATGGTTCCAGTAGTTCAACGGCTGATGTTAGCGAACAACCATCAGCCTCACCCCGGCTAAATTTAATCTTTCAACAGCAGGTAAACTTTTTCCTACTTGATAAGAACAAGTTTCTCCTTGTGTATATTAGTTTGAATGTCTTTTAAGTTTAGTCAAGAACAATTTTAAATGCAAAGCTTATTAATTGAGTAGGAAGAGTGTTACAAGAGTTCCCCTCTGAATTAGTGTATATATAGCTTATCCAATAAAAGAAAAACTCGAAGCTAGACATATCTATCTATTACAATGTATAAAAGTTGAGACAAGCCTTTGCAATGCCACTTAGACTTGTTGAACTTCTATCATTTAGCCACTTAAAGCAAATTTTACATATTCTATTCTTTGGTTGAGTACCTTTTTTAGCTTTTGTTGAACAACTCTTAACTTTGTATATGACTGTAAATTAATAACTTTAATAACTCTAACTTTATACATTAATGTCATTTTCAATAAGCCTCAATTATGTCGGTAATTCAATATCATTACATTGAAAGCCTATACTAAATGATAAACAAGTTCAAAACTAGTGTTTTAGGTTGCAGGATCAATTGTAATTTGTGCCCTCGAAGGTCTTACAAAAGAGTGTGTTTCTTACCAAGTCTTACATATATGTTGCATAACTTTCATACATTAATGCTTTCATTTATTTTTCCTTTAGTTCTACAGGGTGTGTTGTATGTGTCAAATATGAATCAAACCCCAATGCCTAGCCTTTTCTTCATTTTTCAAAATTAATTGATTTTTTTATTTGATTTTGTAGAGTATAATGTTTGATCAAACATGTATAGATTTTGCTCAGTTAGTTATAATATTCATGATTCTCATAGTAGGAACGGGAATTGTACACACCTTGACTATATTATTTATGAAAACATCATGTTCTGAATTGGCATATGGTAGCTGATTCACTATACCTATTATGACTCATTCATATAGGAAAAGAAAATATTTTTTTTAATTGTCCACTTGTAGGTTGCAGGGCCAGTTGTTTTTCGAGCTGATTCCCGGATTGCCCTCGAGTCTTTCGCCAGGAAAAACGGTGTGTCAGTAGAGGATTTCATTTGCAGCCTGAGTTACTCCTTGAAGGATCTTCAGTCTGGAAAGATCGTTGCTTGGTATTCTCCAAAAAGAAAAGAGGGAATGGTTGAGTTTCGCATGTATGAGTTTTAGCAGAATGCAACAACCCTCGCATTTTTGTAACTTATGCGTAGAGATCTTTCAGTAAGAAGCCCCACATGGTTGCTTTATAAGATTCATTTATTATTTAACATTTGATCTGCTGAAACTCAACATTGATTTTGTAATGCCAAAAGGTGTTTAGTTAGTTGCTTTGGTTTTATATTCATCTTTAGCATCAGGACTATCAAAGCCAAGTACATTTGACATATAAAATTCAAAGGTGAATCAAAATATCACGCTTGAGACAGGGTGGAACTGAATCAGACTCTTAAGAAGGCTCATGGTAGAGACTGTAACTGGACCATATTAAGTTGGAATAAAAAAAAAAAGGATAAAACTTGATCAAGGGCTGATTGGATGGCACTGGAAACTGAGTTTGGAAGTAAAAACACCTTATAACATACTTCCATTAAAAAAAAAAAAAAAAAAAAAAAAAAAAAAAAAAAAAAAAAAAAAAAAAAAAAAAAAAAAAAAAAAAAAAAAAAAAAAAAACTATAGATGTTAATGTATACGTATTAAAGAGCATTTGATAAGTGTCAAATTATTTAATATAAAATGTAAATGTTATTAAAGAGCATTTGATAAGTGTCAAATTATTTAATATAAAATGTAAATGTGACTATTTTTTACTTGAAGTGTTTTTTTAAATAAATTATAAGTGCATTATTTTTCGGAAAGATTAAAAATAGTTATTTTAAATAGGAATATGTGTGAAAATAAATTGAATTAGCTTAGTTTGCATTTCGTTGCATTGTTAATTCTCATCTTCTCTATAGATACATGTTAGAGAAGACAAAAGTTTGATTTCTCTTGACTACACTATAATTCTACTTGGTAAATAATCCTCCTAAAAAATATCTCCTAATGTCCAAAGACTAATTGAATTAATACGACTAGAAAAGCCACTTGATATTTAGGCTCATACAGCAACTCTTCAGATAAATGCTGACAACCCTGACATGCCATTAATACCATACTCAGTAATATTAAAAAAAAACTTATTTTATATTTTTTTTATACACAAAAAATGATATAAGCAAGAGTTATTATAAAATTTTCTACGTCAGTATCAAAAAGGTTATCCTCTAGAGCAAAGTTATTTTTGTCGCATGTGTATTTGTAAAATGAGATTATTTTAAGATTTAAATATCTTTTCATCTTTGTAATTTTTAGTATTTTTTCGTTTTAATTTTTTTAGTTATATTTTTTTTTGTCTTTATGATTTTTAAATAATGTTTTTTTAACTGTTCAAAATGTTATTAAAATATTTTAAAAACTAAAACAAAACAAACATAAGAACTATAAAAAGAAAATAATTTTACAAGGAAAAACAAACACTGAAATTGCAAGAAAAAGAATGTATTTAAACTAATGTAAATCATAATGTTTTGTGTGTTTTAATCATGATAATCGCTGATGTAAGCTATGGTGTTATCATGTAACCTCTTTATATATAGCATAAGCTCTCATATGTATCCGTTTAGCTTTAAAATAAACCTGTGTTTGTAAAATATCAGAAGTTCATCCTAAATTCATCTCTTCTCTTTGAAAACCTAGTAAAATGTTTCTATCATAATTTCCTCTCCAAAGATGCAAGTACGCTCTACAGGGATGTTGTATATCATAAAGTTTTGACTTGTGTGAACAACAATGATCTTCTTTATCTTAGAACACTCTGAGTATCTGGATTGCATTTTTAGGGATTGCTTGAATATGACTCAAATTGTACAAAGCAAATACGTTTAGTTGATCTTAATTTTAAAAAATAATTGTTTAAAGTGCTTTAAAAAATATAATTTTTTAAGTTAATTTTATCGATGATGCATCTTCTTGATGACTACCAATGAATGAATGCTTGGATTGGATCGTTTCCAGAGGCCAATTTTAAGATACCAATAATAGATAATAGAACTTACAGATAAAAGGTGGGGAAAATAAAGAAGATGATATGAATAACGCCACGATCCGTGTTGGAACGATAAGTTGAGGAGGATTCGTCACAAAGGAAAGCCTCCTTGATAAAAATCAATTTGAGTTTAGCCAAGAACTAAGAAGAGGCTAAACTCTCAATTCAAGCAAATGTTTAATATTATTCAATCAAAAGTTATTCAAAACTAGCAATGTCTGAGTACTTATAGAGTTAAGCCTCTAATAAAACCTAAAAACGCATAGTTTGGGTCTATTTAAGTCCACATTGAGGTCCATTACACAAATAAGAAATTATTAAATTATGATAATACGAAAATTACAAAAATTACGAAAACTAGAAAAATTATGAAAGTTATAAAAGGAATTGCGCTAAGTGCGATATTCGCGCTAAGCAAGCTCTCCTATAATCTTCAAGGTGCTCCAAAGCTCCTTGTGTCTTCCTCCATCATGATTCTCTTGGTCATCTCTTTTTGTAGAAGCTTAGTTTTGGACATTGTCATTGGAACCTTCAATTCATGGAGTGCTTCTAGAACTTCATGCTCTTTGGATAGTCCTTTATCATTTCCTCCTTCTTGAAAAGAATCTGTCCTCGGATTTGCATTCAAAACACCTATATCATAAGAAGAAAGATCAGTGACAGTAAAACTAGAACTCACCTCATATTCACTTGGCAAGTCAATCTTGTAGGCATTGTCATTATTCCTCTCAAGGATCTTGAAAGGACCATCACCCCTAGGTTGGAGTTTAGATTTCCTTTGGAAAGGAAACCTATCATTCCTTAGATGTACCCAAACCCAATCTTTGGGATCAAATATCATGGTTTTTCTCCCCTTGTTGGCATGTTGTGCATATTGCTCCATCTTCCTCTCAATTTGATTTCGCACTCTTCCATGGAGATTCCTAACAAAAGTGGCTCTAGAAAGCCCATTCTTACTCAAAATAGAAGAATCAATAGGTAAGGAGATTAAATCAACAGGGAATAATGGGTTAAGACCATAAGCGACTTCAAAAAGAGAAAAAGAAGTGGTAGAGTTGATTACCCTATCATAAAGTCTAGGATTAGGATATTGATACCTTACGGTGATGTTGTTGATGGGTCTACAATCCGTGCACATCCTCCACGTGCTATCTGTCTTGGAGACTAGGATGACCGACATTGTACATGGGCTCAAACTTTCCTTCACACATCCTTTTTGCATCAACCCTTCAATCTGCTTTTGAATCTCCTTGGTCTCTTCCGAATTACTCCTATAGGCAGCCCTATTAGGAAGTGAAGCTCCCAAAATAAGATCAATTTGATTCTCAATTCCTCTTAAAGGAGGCAAGCCATAGGGTATGTCTTGTAGAAAGACATCCTCAAACTCCTTTAAAAGTGTATCAAAACCTTGAGGCAACTCAAGGGCACTAGAAGACAAGCACATATAATTTGGAATGAGTAAATACATTTGTTGTCTAGCTAGCATTACTCTTTTTACCTCCTTAGGTTTAATGAACAAACTCTCTTTTATCACTAATTGTTTTTCACTCTTTCTTTCTTTCTATTTTTGTTTGTTCTTTCTTTTCACTCTTTTTTCCATCTTTTTCTTTTCGACTTTTCTCTCTCAAAAGACTCTTTTCTTCTTTGATTTTCTTTTCTTTTTATCTTTTCAATCTCATTTTTATTTGATCCTCACACACCTCACTTGGAGACAAAGGTGAGAGAACTACTTTTTATCTTTATGTAAGAAAGAATATCGATTGGTGACCCCATTGTGGATAACATCTCAATCATATTGCCACGGTCTACCAAGCAAAACATGGCCAGCTTCCATGGGAACCATATCACAAAGCACTTCATCAACATATTTTCCAATGGAGAATGTAAGCAACACTTGCTTATCCACAACCAACTCACCATTGTCACTCAACCATTGCAATTTATAAGGCTTAGGATGAGGGATGGTTTTTAAACCAAATATCTCCCCTAATCTAGTGCTTGCAACATTGGTAAAACTTCCTCCATCAATGATAAGTGAACAAACATTTCCATTCACCAAGCATCTAGAATGAAAAATATTTTCTCTTTGTGTATCATCTTGATTTTTGCACAAACTTCTCATGAGTCTTCTTACCATTAAAAGATCTCCCTCTTCGGGTTGAAGAAAATCATCATCCTCCTCTTCACTAGAGAAACTATGGGAGCTTTTAGATGACTCATTATTCACCTCTCCATTTTCCAACACAGTCATGGTCCTTTTGTTTAGACATTGGGATGCAATATGACCCTAACCCAAACACTTAAAACATTTAATTGAACTAGATTTATTGGAAGGGGGTTGAATAAGAGAAGTAGGATTACCTCTTGAAGACTGCATTTCAATATGTTGCGAAGAAGAACCCTCATTCTTGGAAATGTCTTTATCTTTCCAAGATGAATAATATGAAGACTTCTTGTAGTCTTGCTTTCTCTTCAATTGTTGCTCCACTTTCACAGCCCTAAGTATAAGTTCATCAAGGGTGTTGTAGCTTTGAAGCTCTACAACATCTTGAATGTCCTTATTTGAACCATTCAAAAATCTAGCTATTGTAGCCTCATTAGTCTCTTCAATGTTTGCTCTCATCAAAGAATCTTCATCTCCTTGTAATAATCATCAACACTTTTACTTCCTTGATAAAGTCTTTGTAATTTGTTATGCAAATCTCTTATATATCGAGGTGGGACAAATTTATCCCTCATGATTCCTTTCATTATCAACCATGTGTCCGGTCGATGTCTTCTCAATCTTTCTCTCTCCATTTGCACTTGATTCCACCACACCATGGCATATCCCTCAAATTCTAAGCTAGCCAACTTCATTTTCTTTTCTTCACTAAAATTGTGACAATCGAAAACTTGGTTGACTTTCATCTCCCAATCAAGGTAAGCCTTCGGGTCATAAGTACTTAGGAACTTGGGCAGTTTGACCTTCACATCATTCATGCCATCCCTATTCCTCTGATGCCTATGTCTTCTACCATCTTTATAGTCGTCATCACTCCCTTGAGAAGAATGAGGTGACCTATGATGTCTCCTTCTCTCCATGTCTTGCATTCTCCCACTCTACTCTTGAGTGCTTCGTTGTATCTCATCAAATCTATCTCCCATCTTCCTTTCAACATTTCTTTGCAACTTATCCATTTGCTTAACCAATGAAGCCATTATCATAGCGGTTCTAGGGGGAGGTGGATCATTATCACTTTCGAACATCATTGGTACAAGAAAATGTTAGTGAAACAAATAAAATATTAGACCTTACCACTCACTAAGTGTTTAAACTTTTCAACACTCGTGTTTCACACTTGTAAGACTTTTTCTATAAGGTACACTCTTGTCTTTTTCCACTCACTAACTCTTCTTCAGCCCTTGAAATCAACCAAAGATTTCAATTCAAGGAGTAACCAAAGTGCAAGATGAAACAAATCCAAACTCAACTTAAGAGGTCAAGGAAGAAAGAAAACTCTAAGACAAAATCTTGGAAATTTAGAAGACAAACAATAAAAGCTAAAAGAAGAAAGTATAACCCAAAAGGAATGCAAAACAAGACAAATAGGAAATATATATATATATATATATATTTCCTATTCATCCTCAAGGCTGACAGTCCTATCTGGATAACAATTGAAGTAGATAGGTCCATTGCTAAGGCTAGTTTCTATGGTGCCTAAGATGGAATCGATAAACTGATTGTGACGGGAGTCTCTAAGACACAAAAGAACTGAGGTGTTTAATCCTTTCTATGCCTAAAGGTTTAGCTGCAACTTGGACACATCCAATATGCAAAAAACTGTATTTTTGTTTATGAAATTTTAAAGAACCGTTTGAAAGAAGTTTAATTTCCTCAAAATCATATTTAAGACTTATGTTAGTCTCAACAGTCCGAATTATGAAATCAGATTTACGAAAATAATTTCCGTCTGGTTTGTAAAGCTCTTTTTCTGGAATTCCGGGAATCTTCTAGTCATCCAGATCTTGATTAATATCCTCAAAAGAAACTTCTTCTTTGAAAATATTGTGGTTTGATTTGATTAAAGCATTTTCAGCTTGGGAAGGATTAAGAGAAGAAGATGAAGGTTGGGAGGATTTGAAGGAAAGTCGAGAGGAGAAAGTGCGAAATAGAGACATAGGAAAAAAACATAAAATTAGTCCTCTGATATCATTGCCATCCTTTGGTTCTGTAAAGATATAAAGATAGATCTGGATAAATTTTACTAACTGAGATATATTCTAGAATTTTTTTTTAATCTCTTAACTAAAACCAATGAATTTTCAGACAAAAGTTCAAATCTAGTGTTCCAATAATTTGTAGGATTTACCGCCCTCAACTCAACGGGACTTACTACCCCAGTAACTCCAGATCAAAACCTTTTCTACATATCATGCTTACCAGTTAAGACATTAAGATATTAAATCATTTACAAAAACTGAAAAACAACAGAAAGTAAAGTTACATGGCTGGATAATATTTCAGAAGGGTAAAAGATACACAGGATCAAGCCATATATTCCTACTTCCCCATCAGGCTCGGATACCATATGGGGGTGGAAGCGAGGCTACGGGAGAGGGACTAGAACAACCAATGCATATGGAAAGTAGGAATAGAATACAGAAGAGTCTAGGTCTATCCCGTCTCCAACTTTTTCATCTATGCAAGATTATGAAGTTATCCATGATTAATAAGGCCTACATAGATTATGAAGCCCTTAAGCTAGACTTCGACTCTGAGGAAATGACTCCTCAAAGAGAGTGGTTTCTTAGTCATTATAGGAATGATAGCAAGGACCAGATTAGGGAAGAGTATTATTCCTTTCTTAGTCTAGTTAAGTCTCAAATCTTTTTCTTTGATTGCTTTAAATCTTATGCAGCTTATCATAAGATAGACTATCGTTTCTTTGAACCAAACAACATTAGTGTTATCACTAGGTATGATCTTAAGGATGACCAAATAGTTAGATCTGAGTTCCCTCTGTCAACCAAGTTCATCCTTGCCAATGTCAGGAATGAGAAACATAATCTCATCTATGCCTCACCTTTTAAGTCTAAGGATGAGTTTGAGCCCATATCTTCCAAAGACATCAAGAACCTTATGGAACAATCCAACTATACCAATAGGTACCTTCAGTCCATAGGGGAAAAATTAGGTCTTAGTTTAGAAGCTAACACTTCTTCCTCCTCCTCTAAGACTATTCAGACCCCAATCTTTAAACCTTTTAGGATGACGACTAATAAGCTTAAGCAAGAGTTTGCCAAACTCAAGGCTTTCAACCAACCCTCTAGTCAACCTTCCCAGGAATCTAGGGAGAAAATTGAAGGATTAACGTCTATCATCATTCGAGATACTCCTCAAACCTCGCAAGAAGCCCATTCTAGACCAACCCTTACTAGAGCCAGATCTAGGCATGAAGCCCAAAAGGACAAAGATAAGGAAATCAATGTTCTTAACCAAGCTGGGTTAGAAAATGGAAACTCTAACTCAGATAGATCTGCCCAGGTTAACCCTATCAGGAATTAGCCCAACTAGAAGCAACCCTCTAAACTGTATTACCATAGAGCGACCGCTCCTGATCTTCTCTTAAAAGAAAGGGAACACTCCAAATCTTTTAATGCCAACCGAATCTAAGAATGGAACATAGATGGCAAAATCGAGTACCAAATCCTCAACATCCTCTAACAGATGACCATGGTTGCTACAGCCTATGACACATCTCTTAACTGCACGAAACTGCATATTGTAAATATTTCAGTTTCTGGTTTTACTGGACAACTAAAAGGCTGGTGGGATAACTATTTGTCTGAGGAGCATAAAATTACCATCCAGAATACTGTCAAAATGGAAAATGATAGCACAGTTCTGATCCATGAGGGTAAACCTATCCCTGATTCTGTCAACTAGTTAATCTTCGCCATAGTTCAGCATTTCATAGGTGATTCCAGTTTATGGAAAGATCGATCTGCAGAACTCCTCTCCAATCTTAGGTGCAAGACTTTAGCTGACTTTAGGTGGTATAAGGATACCTTCCTCACTAGAGTCTTTACCCGTGAAGACAGTCAAGAACCTTTCTGGAAAGAAAAATTTCTTGTTGGTCTTCCAAAATCCTTGGGAGATAAGGTTAGAGACAAGATCCGTAGCCAGCACCCCAACAATGAAATCCCTTATAAGCAATTAAGTTATGGTCAACTTATTGCTTATATCCAGAAGGCAGCCTTAAAGATTTGTCAAGATGATAAAATCCAGTATCAGCTTGCCAAAGAAAAGGCTCAAAATCGCAGAGATTTGGGTAATTTCTGTGACCAGTTTGGTCTTCCTTGTTCCAAGCCTAGGAAACACAAGAAGCATAACTATAACCCTGAGAGATAGAAATCCAAGAAATTTGTCTATCATCGTTATATATCTGGAACCCCACCTAGGAAGCTTAAAAGAGAGTTCCAAACCAAACCTCCCATTGACAAGATTAACATCCCTAAGAAACCTATAGTCTGTTGGACTTGTGGCTAACCCGGCCATAAAAGCCAGTACTGCAGGCTTAAGAAGAAGCTTAGGAATCTTAACCTAGAGCCTTCTGTAGAAGAACAGATTAATCAGCTCTTAGTAGAATCCTCATCTGAAGAAGAATCTGATAAGGAATCCTCTGAGGATCACTCTTCAGAGAATCTGAATCAAATGCAAGAGAATGATTTATCTTCGACTGATGAAGACTGTCCTTCTTCTTCACAAATCAATGTCCTGACCAGGGAGCAAGATCTTCTTTTTGAGGTGATTGATTCTATTTCTGATCCTAAAGAGAAGAAAAATATTTTGTTTAAACTTAAAAAATCTTTTGATGAATCATGTTCTTCATCTTCTAAAACTAACAATTTATTAATTAATAATAAGTTTGATAAGAGTATTGTTAAACCCGTAACCCTTAAGACCTTCAGCATGAAGTTAATCAACTGAAAGCTGAAATTCGCCTTATTAAAGAACAACAAAATGTTCATCAGAACATTCTGAGTGTTCTGCAATATAGTGATCCAACTGATGAGGAAGAACCTATTCAGAATAATCGACCTTCTGATAATGATTCTCCAGATGATTCAGTTAGTCCTGAGATTCCTCCCAAGATTTTTGAATTAATAAACTAATTAACAATTCAAAAATTTTATATTAAAATTAAAATCATAGTTGGATCCTTTGTCCTTGAAACTAAAGCTCTGTTTGATACAGGGGCAGATTCAAACTTCATTCAAGAAGGATTAATCCCAACTAAGTATTTTGAAAAAACTTCTTAACGACTTAGTACCGCTAGTGGATCTAAGCTTCGTGTCAATTTCTAACTTTCAAACGCTTTTATTGAAAAGGATGATTTTAGGATCAAAACTTCTTTTCTTTTGGTGAAAAATCTTAAAAACGCGGTTATTTTGGGAACGCCTTTCATCAAGTCTATCTTTCCCATAACCATCTCAGATAAGAGAATTTCTACCACTTATCTGAACAAATCCGTTACTTTCAAATTTCGAAAAAACCCTATAGTTAGAGATTTGAATCCAATCCTTTTTAAGAAAAATCAAATCAATTATCTTAAGGAAGAAATTTCTTATAAGAAAATTGATGATTTGCTTAATCAACCTGCCATTCAAAACAGAGTCAAATCCTTGTCCAACCAGATCCAAGACTCTATTTGTACTGATCTTCCAAATGCTTTCTGGCAAAGGAAACAACATATTGTGGACCTCCCTTATGAGAAGGACTTCCATGATCGCCAAATTCCCACCAAGGCGAGACCCATCCAGATGAGTCAAGAACTTCTCGTCTATTGTCAGAAGGAAATCCAAGACCTTCTGCAAAGGGGTTAATCCGAAAGAGCAAGAGTCCTTGGTCTTGTTCTGCCTTCTATGTCAACAAACCAGCTGAAATTGAGCGTGGTTCTCCTCGTTTGGTTATCAACTACAAACCCCTCAACCAAGCCCTTCAATGGATCCGATATCCGATTCCGAATAAAAAAGATCTTCTAAATCGTCTTTTTTCCGCTAAAATCTTTTCAAAATTTGACATGATATCAGGATTTTGGCAAATTCAAATCAGCGAAAGGAACTGCTATAAAACAGTTTTCACGATCCCTTTTGGACAATATGAATGGAGAGTCATGCCTTTTGGATTAAAAAATGCTCCTTCAGAATTTCAGAAAATTATGAATGACATTTTTAATCCTTACTCCTCTTTCATTATTGTAACACCCCGTGTGTACCCGACGCATTAACATTATTACAATATCAGAGTAACGCAGCAAGCATGGAAATAACCAATAAAGGAAGCCTGAATTCAACAGAAATACACTTTATATACATATATGGTGAGTTATCTTGTCCTTTACAATGTACATTTTCCCAAAACTATACAGATAACCCCTGAGGGTATCAAAATACAGGCAAAATAAATAAAACATGAGCTAACAAGCTCAGTCATCTAACCCTAGGGTTATCTTCACACTATCCCCACTCAGGCCTCTTGCCTTGGGATCTCTCAGTGACTTCGGTCTCAGTTCCTGCAACATGAGCCCTAGACAGGGGTGAGATAATCATCCCAGTAAACTCAGGGTTCTTAGAGGTTTCCCTCCCCCTGGTTCATTTTCCAACATCTCAATATATGTACATATCTATATAATGCAACAGAAAACATCTCATAGAGAAATTCATCAAACAATCAGCATTCACGGCCCATATGAACATGCTGCATACACAAGCAGCCCAAAACCAACATATGCAAGCAACACAATTTGCCTGAATATGATCATCCACTGAAGGGCACATCTATTCAGGGCTTCACACTGAGTACCTAAATAGGATCATCCACTGAAGGGCACATCTATTCAGGACTCATGCCTGAGTAGGATCATCTACTGAAAGGCACATCTACTCAGGACTTGCCACCCAATACCTGAATAGGATCATCTACTTAAAGGCACATTTACTCAGGGTTTACATGGACGCCTATGGATTATCCCAAAGGAGATTATCCACTTAAGGGCACATTCCCAAGGGGTCCATAGTTCCCTTATTCTACTGGCCAGTGAATATCTCATACATGCACATCACATAGCATCATCATCATAATCATCTCATAAACAAAGTCCATACAAGCATATATAATACTAGTGTAATCAATACAAGTACACCCTTTCTCAGGGTTTAGCTAGCATACAATTGCCAGCCATCCATCAATGTATTTCATTATCAACTCATACATACTCAGTATTACAGCATCACATCACAACCGTATGCAAGATATGTCAAACAATCACCCATATTGGGTGCAGTGAAACACATGGAAACAATCCCCAAGAACACTGAGCTTACCTGGTCTCAGCGCAGAATCAGCCCTCTTAGTCTCGTGGTGACCTCCACTAGTGCTATGCGTCTCACGCCCTACAATAGGCATGAATTAGACAATCAGAAACGGTATTCAACTGTTTATATGGAAGGAAACACCCTTCCTTTCATAATCAGTTTCTGTCTTCTAACTTAAGGTTTATCTTAGCCCAGCTCCTACTAGGTCATGCATTGACCCTCAAGGGTCTGCCTTAGCCTGACTAAGGCCTTAGAGTCTCTTCAAGACTCTGTACAACCCAATTCAAGGTTTCATAATACCAAAATCCAACGGTTGTTCAACTCAACCAAAGCAAATATATTAACATGTTTTCACCGTTCATTTGGCCTTATGAACAACTTTTGTAAAGGTACTTCAATTAATTCAGGCCATACTACCTCTCATTCACACACACTTCTTCCTCCCCAGGGCCAAACTCAAACTTCATCCCAATTCCAATTTCAAGGTTCCATATGTCTCAGAACAACCTCCTGACTACACTTTTCTAAAGAACCTAAGCCTAATTCCAGCCCTATCATCAATTGGTTACTATTCCCCTAGTCTCTCATTCCAAGAATTAATCAGTTAAAACATATGTTTCTTACTTCAAATGGGTCGAGGAAGGCTAGAGAATTCTTTCTCCCAACTCCTGTGTCCCTGAGCTGTCTTCTTTCCTCTCCCACAACTTAATCTCTGCAGAATCTCAGAGGAATGGGTTTCTCTCTCAAACTAGATTGAATTTTGGCTCTCCAATGGTTCTAATCAAGTTTAGAAGTGATTAGGAGGTGTTTATATGGTTTAGGATGAAGGTAGGAAGCTCTTATAGCTCAGAAATGGCTGTCTGGACGAAGGAGGAAGATGAACAGTGGTTTCCTCTGAAAAATTCGCGAAATGGCCTTTTATAGGTGGCCTGACCGACATGCCGCGCTCCTGGCGCCACACTGGCGCTCCTGGTGCCAAAATCCAGTGCATCTGGCGCCATTGGCGCCCCTGGCCCCAGTTTCCAGCCTTTGTGGCGCTCTTGGCGCCACTTTGGCGCTCTTGGCGCCAATTTCTAGCATCTGTGGCGCTCCTGGCGTCACTTTGGCGCTGATGGCGCCAAAAATCGTGAAAAATAACCTTCTGCTACAGTGCCACGCTCGGAGCGCCAGATCCCACGCTCGGAGCGCCAAGCTACAGTAATTGCTACAGTAACCTTTTTTTTTTTGCCATGGTTATTATAATTATTGTCTATATTGATGATGTTCTTGTGTTTTCCCAATCTGTCGACCAACACTTCAAACACATAAACATTTTTATCCAGATAATCAAGAAAAATGGTCTTGCTTTGTCTAAAACTAAAATTAATCTTTTTCAAACTAAAATTCATTTTCTTGGTCACAACATTTACCAGGGCACTATTACTCCCATCAATCGTGCTATCGATTTCTCGAACAAATTTTATGACCAGATAATTGAAAAAACTCAACTCCAACGTTTCCTTGGATGTTTAAATTATGTAGTTGACTTCTTTCCTCAGTTGAATAATCTTGCTAAACCATTGTATGATCGTCTTAAGAAGACACCCCCTCCATGGACCAATATTCACACTGATCTTGTAAAAATAAATTAAATCCCAGGTCCACAACCTTCCTTGTCTTTATCTTCCCAATCCTTCAGCCAAAAAGATTGTTGAAACTGATGCCTCTGACATTGGTTATGTGGTATTCTTAAACAATCCATTAATGGCAAAGAACAAATAATTGCATTCACTTCAAAACATTGGAATCCAACAAGCAGAATTATTTCACAGTCAAAAAGGAAGTTTTTACAATTGTTTTGTGCATATCAAAATTCCAATTTGATTTACTTAATCAAAGGTTTTTAGTTCGTGTTGATTGTAAGTCTGCAAAAGAGATTTTACAAAAGGATGTTAAAAACCTTGCATCAAAACAAATTTTTGTCAGATGGCAAGCTTTTTTGAGTATCTTTGATTTTGATATAGAATTTCTCAAAGGTACCTTAAACTCTTTAGCTGACTATCTCACCCGTGAATATTTGCAGGGGAGAAACAGTACTTACCCAATGCCAGATTCTGTAAAATCATCTTCCTCCTCACGAGGAAGAGGTAGAGGGAAGAGTACCAAACCAAGGCTAGCAGTGGCTGGCTTAATCGCCCACTCATCTGGATCTTCATCCAAACAAGTAGAAGATCCTAAAAATCAATCAAAATCTGAGTCATCTACTTAGTCTGGGTCATCCACCCGGGTATTACCTCAATCCATTACTGAGTCTTCTACTCTGAAATCCAAACCCCAATCCCAAACCAAAGCAGACTATGCCATGCCTTTTCATGTCCTTTTGGCCCTTTAGGAACAAGGTCTTACCCACCTTCCAAAAGGCCTTCCATCTAGATTATGGGTAGACATTACTTCTGAAGAAGAAGAAAATGAAAGATGTCTGGCAACCATGATCAAAAACATAAAAGAAACCCCTTCAATCCTTCATCAACCAAAAGGCAAAGCCATTGTTCAGCAGCCTGAACCCTTGGCAATCCAAAAGCCTAAATCCCAAACTCAATATACCCCAAAAAACAAATATCAAGACGTCATTCAAATGGAACCTGAATTTTTGGACCCAAAGCCAAACAGAGTTCCCCAAAAAATCTTTCCCAAAGATATTCAGGGCAATCAGTACCATTTCAAGCCAACCTCTCTGCTCAAGACCAAACATTTTTATGAGTTTATTCTGGTGGACATCAACTCAGTCCAGATTAAACATCACAAAAATAAAGACTCTGAGCAAATCGCTTATTCAACTTTGCAAATCCTTAAAATCCTATCACCTAAAGAATTTGGAGAATTGAATAAAATAAAAAGATTTTCTCAAAACTATGATCCCATTGGTTTTTCTTATTGGGATTATCAGACAGCCTGGTATAATGTCTTTAATTTCCAGAATAAAGACTTTATGCATTCATGGCTTATTTATTTTAAACAAAATGTCCAGTATAAATTCCCTCAATGGTTCTTACAATGATGGAATTTTTATGTTCTGATCCTTGAGATACTTCTTTCGGAGGTAGTATTTGGTTTAACAATCTTTACTAAGAAGTTTGAACACCCAGATAGTGATCCCTTTCCTGTGGATTTGCACTTCTCAGTAAGCTGTCTCTCGCCTGGATCTTCCAATGGCGGTATGTCTATGGCAATGTGTTAGTCAAGGGACAATTGCCAATGCTTAGAAGACAAGCTCTTGTCAAGTGGTGGTCTCAATTTGACCATTCAAGGGCTAATCCAGATCAGGTGTCACTTTGGTTCAAACAACATCCAACCCTCACCAAAGCAGCTGATCCGAAAGCTTGCAAGTTCCTCAATCAGAGATCATAGGTCATAGCAACCTTGTCATCTTCCTCCTCAAAGGAGAAGCTGACCGAGAACATGAAGATGATCTTTAAACTCTTGGAAGAAGAAAAGCATGCCTCCTCCTCCTCCTCCAAGAAGCCTGCAGAAGAGGCAGCCGAAGCTTCCTCACAATCGTCAGATGATTTCTACCAGAATGAAGACGACTGCTTTGACATCAATCTTGATGATGACAGAAGAATTCAATGCAGTCATCGCCACAAAACAAATCTCAAACAATAAGGCAAAAGGGTAAGTGGAGAAAGCTCTTTTTGCTTACTATAAACATGACATCAGCATGACCCCATCATTTCCTGCGACAGACTACTGTTCAGCACTGTTCACTGTAGCGGTAGGTTTCCCGGTATTTGTCACCGGAACTGTAGAAACAGGAAATTATTGTATCTATTTAAGGGTTGCGTCCCTTAATCTGTAATCAAGTTTTTCTTTTCGTTTCCTTCTCATAGTGTTCTCCCTTGGTATACCTCTGAGCTTCTAGTATTCTATTTTCAATCTTTTGTAATCTTTTAATCTTTTTGGGAAATAAAATCTTATTTTCTCATATTGCATGTTTTGTTTCTGAAATTGAATCTTTCTCTTCTCGTCTCTCTCTCTCTCTCTCTCTCTCTCTATATATATATATATATATATATATATGACTAAGTATAAATCACTGCAATTATGCAAAAAGAAAATACTAGAAAGCAATAATAAGAATACTCCAAAAGAAGTTGTAAAATTTGGTCTATAACTTTTTTTATATTTGGGTCCTCATATTTTTTGATATTTTCATTTTGACTCTAAAATATTTTTTTTTTAATATTTGCTCTTTAGTCCTGCGTATTTTGCTTTTTGGTACCAGAAACTTTTGAATATCTTTTTAAGACAAAAAAATAGGATAATTGAACAAAAAGATAAGATAGGATAGGATCATTCAACAATTAGATAGGATAATTCAAAAAGATATGATAAGATTGGATATTTCAACAAAAAGATAGGATCAGATAGGATAATTCAACAAAAAGATGGATATTCAAATCTGAATTTTTTTTCATTTTTTTAAAGCATAAAAATTAAATAAAGAAAACGAAAATTGCTCTTTGGATTCTAGCTCTGATTACCACATGATAACTACCAAGGCATGAATGTTTGGATTAGATCGTTTCCAGAGGCCAATTTCAAGATATCAATGATAGATAGTAAAACTTACAGATAAAAGGTGGAGAAGATAAAAAAGATGGTATGAATAATGCCACGATCCATTTTGGAACGATAAATTGAGGATGATTCGCTATAAAGGAAAGCTTCCTTGATAATAATCAATTTGGATTCGGCCAAGAACCAAGAAGAGGCTAAACTTTCAATTCAAGCAAATGATTAATATTATTCAATCAAAATTTATTCAAAACTAGCAATGTATGAGTACTTATAGAGTTAAGCCTTTAATAAAATCTAAAAACGCATGGTTTGGACATATTTAAATTCACATTGAGGCTCATTACACAAATAAGAAATTACTAAATTACGACAATACAAAAATTAAGAAAATTATGAAAACTAGAAAAATTACGAAAGGGATTACGCTAAATGCGATATTTGCGCTAAGGAAGCTCTCCTACAATATTCAAGGTGCTCCAAAGCTCCTTGTGTCTTCCTCCACCCCTGTCCTTGTTAAATAGTCGAGTCATGATTCTCTTGGTCATCACTTTTTGTAGAAGCTTGATTTTAAACATTGTCATTGGAACCTTCAATTCATGGAGTGCTTCTAGAACTTCATACTCTTTAGATAACCCTCTATCACTTTTGCATTACTAGTGCTAGATATTCGTGGAATTTGGACAAAGAGAAGTGTTAAGTTATATTTTCTTATTTTAAGGCTTAATTGAAATTTTTACCACCAAATTTTTATTATTTTGTGAAATTTATCACTTTAATTTTATTTTCACAAATTTTATGACCCAACTTTCATAATTTTATGGATTTTACCACTCAAGTTTTTTTCATGAATTTTAATCCAACTTTCAACACTCCAAAAATTTTTCCATCTAAATTTCCAATATTTGTGCATTTTACCATTACGGTGATAACAAAATGATGTAAAAATTTATTTTTCTATATTGTTTTACATCAATTGTAGTTATGATTGATATAGATAACTGACTTTCTATATCGGTTGGGACTATAACAATGTAAAAATTTTATTTTCTACATCGGTTATAAATACAATCAATGTCAAAATCATTCATCTTTCGTCAACACTAGTAAAACGCACAAAAATTTAAAACTTGGATGGTAAAATTTGCAAAAAAAAAAAAAAAAAAAAAAACTCAGGTGATAAAATTTGCAAAATAATAAAAGTTGAGTGGTAAAATTTATAATCAAACCCTTTTATTTATCTGGAAAAATCAAAGACAATATCATGAGATTGACAATAACTAACATACCATGTTTAACCAACTAAACTAGACCCCCAATTAGTTGTATTTCTACCGAGAAGTCCTTTCACCTTGCTACAACAAGGTGAAGAAGACACTTTTTAGTATCTAACTCGTGTCAAGATCGTAATAACAATTATCAACATTAGTAAAGATATAATTTTCACTTTTAATAAAAAAATAAGGTTGAATTTCAAAATAACAAATCTTCATGCACTATATAATGTTAATTTCTATGTTACCCAAATTATATGGAGAAAAAAATGTAGTCAAAGGTAAACTAAAACAAACATGCAAATCTACCAAGAAAAGCAATAATACTAGATGGATTCTAGGGTGGGAAAGGTCATCAAATCCCCCACCATGGAAAACATATATGGCATGTAAGATATGAATCTTTTACAATTAACAACTAAGACAAGTGAAGACTACCATGAAGACAAATGTACTCGAATATTTATAAAAAAAAAAAACCTTCAATTTTCCCTTTCATCATTCCTAACCCTTCCCTTCCAAGTTCCAAGCCCCAACTCATCGGCCCTTTCTTTGATCATTACCCACCACCCAAGAACCGCCCATGGCCTCCGTGTCTTTCAAAGTTGACGGTAATCTGCACTATTGCCCCCCTCTTTGGATTAGGTTCTGCACCAACAATAACACCGACTTTGTCGTCACATCAAAGACCGTATTTGATCCATCCTTCGTACCATGTAGTGCATCACCATCGAAGCCACACGTATAGTGCTTTTAGGGTTGCCTTGCCTTGCATTCGCACTAGTACTATTCCAAGATGGAGAGCAACAAGATTTTCCAGCTTCATCCAAATGGTTTTGTTCTCCAATGGTATAGACAATTTTTTTGTTATTTTATTTTAATTACAATTGCCAATCTGCGCAGAACAAATAAGTGTCTTAAGAGGGAAAATGTTTGTTTTTGACAAAGGAGTGGTTGGGATCGGTTTAGTCACTTGGTTGCTTGTTGTGGTCGAGGAAGGGAGAAAAGGAAGGGCGTTGTTTTTTTCTCCTCGTTTTTAGATAGTTCGGTGTATGCATCCCCATGGTAATTTTCGTGTATTCACATATCTAACTTCCCATATATGTTTCTCATGGTGGGTGATTTGATGACCTTTCCCACCCTAGAAGAATCCATAGTACTATTAACACTACTCAAGATCTCTTTCAACCCCAACATACACATCCACATAGCTTGGCCACTTCATTAACTAGTGGAGTTTATCCCATGCAGTTGCATTTCAAGCTGCATGGATCTTGGCGTTCGAAATATTAAATTTATTTGATAAAAATAGTAAATAATTATGTACTGTTAATGAAGGCCATTAGATTCTAAGTGAACGAAATTTAACCTTAGACTATTGGAAAGAGTAGAGCACTAAAGGCATCTTTATGAGTAGTTTTGCATCAGATACTACCTGGTGGAAAGCAAGTTATTGTAACATAAAAGATAAAATTTTAACACTAATGAGTAAAAATGGTTTATTATACTAAAAATACACTTATCAAAGATATCGCAAAAAAGATTGCTCCCTTTTTGTCTCGTTCATTGGCCAAACCCTACTCGACAACGGCCAATAAGTCACTTGCTTTACAGAAGCAGTGTTTTGCATCAGTCCCCAAATCCACCTGATTAATTATGAATGACAAAAGCATTAAATTAGTAATGGCATTAGAATGCTTAATGCTATCAATTTTAATCAGGTAAGCTATGTAACAATTTTGTTTCTTTTCTAGTGATCAAAAACTTGATCCATTTGCTAACCAGGCAGTGTTTGAACAGAAAGATTCAATTCATCAATGCAATCCCTACTATTCACAAGAAAACAGTAATTCATAACTGGAAACAACAGCCCTAATAAGATGCCATTACCTTTCAGGAGACTGAAAGGAAAAGACATGACAAAAAGGAGTAGAAAAGGCAACATCATAAAATAATGAGGTCAAAAACCAATTCGCAAGTACAGCTTGTGCACAAAATCTATACCGCGAAAATTTTGCATAAAATGGAGCTGAAGAAAGAAATGAGGATATCAATGTCCAATTAAGGAGCAGAAAGAAAAAAGACTGTTGCATAATTTGTCACAGGTCAAAGACAATTTCATCATATATGTATCAGACAAATAACTGTAAAAATAAGATGAAGTTTTAAAACATTTTTCATACGAGAGGAACTCAAAGTCGAAACAAATATGAGATATACTGAAGACAAACAAGAATATAAAATGGTTTGGCATAGCATTTGTTCTAAACTTGGCTACCCCAATGTTTGAAGCATGCGGGTCAGAAATAAGTTGCTTTTCTGAATTCTGATATAAATATTTCTTCGGCCAGTGATTAATTCATTAAAAACTTTTTAACAGTTAATGTTACAACTTAGAATTCTACTATATAACACCTGTAAAGTAAATATTTTAAAGTCCCTTACCTCATAAGCATTCATGTCAGTGAGTAGTACCTGCAAAAGAAAATTTGAAGTTTACATTTGGGACAAATTCCAACAAGCTCAAATGATTCAAGCAATGCTAGATTCTATAACCTTTGATTACTTGAACCAAAGCAATGCATAAAAATCTTTATTACATGCATTGGAAATATCTCCTACTTTGGATTGTAAATATATTTATAATTGATGATTTTCACTTAAAATCCGATTCCATCTGTTCTTTTAGTCTTTTATTTTATTAGGATTCATATCCTATATATGTATCTTGTGTATATAAATTCAGCTGCGACCTGCCATCATCTGGTAATTCATAAACTGGTCTGGTCATTAAAAAGTTGATATCAAAGCCTCAATATGACCAAGTGATTTTAGTTTGATCCTTGTCAAACCACAAGGTGAAGCTCAAAGGTCTCTCTTTCCATGACAGAGTGTGTTCGATATAAAAAATAAAACCACTCATGAGCTTCACCTAAAAGCTATAGCTTTCAGGAGAGTTGGTCCTTAAAACATTAATTTATGATGTAGTTGTAAACTTGGAACTAGGATTTGTAATTGGGATTTAAAGATTAATTATCAATAATTCAGGAACTAATGATTACTTGTTTTGGATCTTGGGATGTCCTAACCTGGTTAGATTCTGACTATATATTTGAATCACCTATACAAGCATATTACCATCCTCAAGGATGTTAGTGCATCAATGAAATTGAATGTTAAGAAATGTTCATATTACTCTTTGTCTTTTTCCCATTTCTATTTCACCTCCATAGTAATTAAACTAGTACCTTTGTTCCAGCCTTCAGTTCTCCAGCCTCAGCACCAACAGTTAGGATCTGAAACAAATATGAAAGAAAATGACCATATTATATCAAAAGCAGATAAAAAATACTAAAGAGAAAAAGTTTACAGACCCAGAATACCAAAGGTATCTATGTCTACTTACTTCTCCCACGAGATAGCGCTCAAATTTAACAGCTGACTTAGGCAGCAAAACTCCACCAACTGTTTTCTGCACCAAAAAACATTCACAAATTAGCTATACAACATGGAAAAAGTACCATATACATTCAAACTTATCAGTTGCATAAAACCTTATTCTAATTTCTAACCATATAACAAACTTTTGCAGACCAGTAACCTAAATGATATCATGTTAAATCATAACACAACAAAGCAACCGACTAGTTCTAATCATGCATTAGAATCCTACCAATTACCAAATACCAATTGAATAAAAACAATGATACATACAAGATAGACCTTTCATCAAATTAAGTCACCTACATGGCATCACAGCACCAATATGCATATCTTAAATAAGCTGTAGAACATATTTATAGTCTATACCTTCTAGTTACATAATTCCTTTACTTCTAGCTACCATTACACATGTGCATAAAAACAGCAACTTATATTGACACGTTTAAATAGCAATTGTCTATCCTAAACAGCATCATTGGGTCTCACTAACAGATAAACATGAATGTTTTAGTTTTTAACGACACTGACTTGTTAAAGCACTTCACATGTGCACAAGTGGCACCAATATTCTGGAGCACATACAAAGTGATATTCCATTGGCAACATACATTAGCAGCCCACCAACGGAACACAACTTGTTTTCATATCATAGCACAATCTTATCGGATTTCTCAAATCACATGAAACTGCAAGTTAACCAAATAAAGAAGGCCCACAAACTAGTCTAACATTCAACATTACCTTCAGATAAGGATAATAATGATATATTAGCAATTCCAAATTTCCAAGAGTTAAGGAAACAAATGGGAGAATAACCCATATTTTGAACCTGATATACTATAGGAATAAGAATAAACAACACCCCAAGTAAAAAAAGATTTGGTTTTTTGATAAGTATATAGCATACATCTGATAGCTCCTCCAAACGAACAAGAACTCTATCAGCCTGAGGCACAACCTGCATGCCAAAATCATCAAAACTTAGAAGCAAAGAAATTGAACTTTTTGAAATTTAAAACATGGGAAATGAAAAGGGAATTAGTGGGGTGGTGTAGGCTAAAACTAAAACCAATTCCAAGAAAAGAAAAGAAAAAAACCTTTGTTGGTTCCCATTTTTTGGTAATTGCATTAATCTTCAGAGAGCTCCTCTGCAAAACTGCATGAAACACAGATGAGAAAAAGGTTAAGAAATTGTATAAGATGTTGAATTTGGTGAACAAAAATGAAACTTTTGGTGAATTGACGATACATACATGGGGGTTTCTTGTTAGAGAAAGTGATGGCATTGGTTTGGTGTAGGAAGGGAGTTGGTAGGGTGAGAAACGTTGATGCCATGGATAAGAGAGAAAAGAATAGACCAAACAGCAGTCCGAGGGAGCAATGAATGGATTAAGGAAAAGAAGTTAAACCCTCTTATTCTTAGGTTTATCTATAGTGTTGCTAAAGGCCAAAGAAAAGACTAAGTGGGTGCCAAAAAAAATGTATTAGAAGATTTGAGAAACTACTGGAACCAGAAGAAGGTACCATTGATATACGAATTATTAGGTTACACCTAGAAAAAGAATTATTACGATTAGGATTTTTCAGACTTAAATTTAAAAGAAATCATTTTACTTTTAACAATTTCCTCTTTAATTTGGTTTAAGAGAGATATAAAAAAGAAAATAATAGCAAAATAAATTAGATAGGAAAAGTGATAAAATAAAAGAATAAGATTTTAAATTGTTTGAAATAAGAAAAAAATGAAAGAAAGTTAAAAGAAGCAAAAAAAAAACTTTTTTTTTATTTCTTTAGTTAAAAAAATATAAAATAATTTTTTCGTGAATAAATAATTACTTCTTTGAGTTAAATATAAATTATAAAATATAAGATTAATATTATTCTTGTACTTTATTTTATTTTA
>PYAF01002043.1:528520-545886 GCA_007407185.1 Glycine tomentella
ATTAATTTGTGATTGAATGTAAAAGGAAGAAAGCATTTCTGGTGATCCAAGTGCATTGCATTCATATCATTTATTGAATCCATGTGGTTATGAGAAAGAGTTCACAAGGCTTTGATAAAATTGCATAAGTTTTTAAATCAAATCATAAGGTTTTGGAAAAATAAGTTTCTTTCTGGTATAATCGATTATTTCAATAAAACAATTGATTATTTTGATCTTTGTATTTTCTGGAAAACCTTTCAAGAACATTGTAATCGATTACATGTCGGGTTAATCGATTATTTTCACTTGATTAACTTTTTGAACTGCCTTGATGAACATTGTAATCGATTACCAATGAACTGTAATCGATTACATAAGCTAAAACAAAGAATCATCTTTCTGTCATAATCGATTACCAAAGGTCGTAATCGATTACCTAATACATTCATTAGCTTGGAAGCTTTCTGGCTTAATCGATTACCAGAGATTATAATCGATTACATAGTACAACTCGTTTTATATATCTTCCTGGTTTAATCGATTACCAAAGGATGTAATTGATTACACTGTGCTTTCATTATTGAACATTCTTCTGGTGTAATCGATTACTAACTTGACCAATTCGTATTACTGAGCATTCAAAGGCTTTTCAAACACTCTTTAGTGATTCTCTGGGTTCATAAGGTTCTTGCTTTCACAATACTTTCATGAGTTGTTAAATTGAAGAAAAAGCAAGAAGGTTCTTTACAAAGTTTTAAGGAAGTAATGTTTTGAATCTGTTTTCAACATACAACCTGATTAATCATTCATATGTGCATTATTCATTGGATCATCAGGTGACTTATTTCCTTAAACTTTGCAGTTATATCACAGTTATTCAATTTCTGTAAAGATTGGCTTATTGTAAATGGGTTTCTTGCATGATAACTAGAGATAAGGTTTCTCTAGAGGTGCCGAGTAGCGTTCTCAGTGGGGTTGGTCTCTAAGGGTCTAATAGTGTTTTAGATCTCTGAACTTTATCTAGGGTTGATAAAGAGAGGCTTGTAATATCTTGTAAGAATATTATTTGCAATAGTGGAACTTCATTCTAGTGTTGAGTGGAAGAACTAGATGTAGCTTCATAGTGTTTGAAGTGAACCAGTATAAAATTGTGGCTGATCTTTATTCTATTCTCATCATCTCTTATTGCTTTGGTCTTTGATTCGAACTACTTGCACAGAAAAGATTTCAATTGTCTATTGATTTTCTTGACAGAGGAATTTGATTGAATATAAGATTGGTTGATTTGAAAACAATTTTTAAAGTGATAAAGATCCTGTGGAAAACTCTGATTTGAAAATTTTAAATTACCAAGGTTCAACCAATTCACCCCCCTCTTGGTTGTTTAGAAGTATTCCTATTATTTTAAGACATCGGTGGAAAAAAGCGACAATGGGCATTGGGATGGAAATGGCGAGGGCACGATTGGGATTCTTCGGTGGGAATTGTAAGTAGGTTTGCAAGACTGTATGACCTAGACAAACCCTGTCATAATAGCTCAACCATGCCTTCTTCTACAATACAAGACCTATTTAATACAAAAAGGGACATTACTAAAGTAGTGGGAGACAATATGGAGGATGAGGAATGTGTAAAGACTTCGATGGATGACCCAGTGGAGCAAATACATAAAACTTGAATGATTGAAAACATGGAGAATTTGAATAAGGGGTGGTAGGAGGATCAGGTGTCAAAAAACTAGGCAAACTTGAAGGATGATCTAGAAGAAAGGAATACAAGAATAAGGCCTTCCAATTATAAGGAGGATTGAATTAGGAACTTTATGGTTGGAGAGTAAAGATGCTTGATTAATGATGATGTTTTCTTAGAGGTGGGCCATACTGCAAATAAATATGAGCCAGGTAGTGGGCTACAAGACGGAGTACTGGTAGTTGGCGAGTAATGTGAAGACATTGGTCCTTTGGCGTACAGGGAGCCCAATGGTATGCTACAGGGCCTTGACTCTCTTCAATAAAGGCATGTTTCTCCTTAGGAGAAGAAATGGACAGTTTGGGCCCAACTCTCCTTTCAGATGTACGCACATGTCACAAGGATTTCGATTTGGGCATGCCAAGCTAGATTCTAACTCTGAAGGTTGGTGGAGTAACTTCTTTTGATAGCGAAGGGGCCCTTCATGTATAAAGGTTCCTCCATTTAAGGATGTCCAAAGTGGCTTGGAGGGCGTATCCAACAGGTCTAAAAACAACAACAATGTTTATCAAAAACCTAGATATCACTGAAGATGCGATATAAAGAAGATGATTTCCAAAAAGTTTTGTGAAGAGCTTTGAGACAAAGGAGGAACCAAAAAGAGGGAAGAAGCATATCTTGAAGGTGACACAAAACTCTGTATGGAAAGGGTAGAGATCTTTTAGAAAAACATTGAAGGTAAATGGAGAAGAGCATGTAGCAAAGGGGCGACTGCTATCAAGCCAAGGAAGTCAAAATTGAGAGCACTTCTGGGAACAAAATATGAATGTTGTTCCTTACAAAGGAATAAAATGCAGAAAGGAAAAGAGCTTCACAAAGGGGTGGAACAGAGGGGGAGTTTTTACCGATGTTCCCAATCATTAAAGACCTAGAAAACAATATGGATTAGCGACCAAGTACAGGAGGCATCCAAGCTAATGACCATTGGTACTAGTTTGGGGGTGATCTTCGAGGAGGCTAGCACTGAGGTAGTTGATTGATTGGTAAGAATGGATCACAAAGATAACTCAGAAGTGGCTAAAGATAAGAAATCGGCTGGGAAGGACAAACAATTAGGTTGTCCATAAAGGTAATGAATTACAATGTAAGGGGGCTGGGGTGTAAGGTGAAGAAGATGCTGCTATGGAAGCTTGTACAGAAGGAACAACCAGACTTTATTTGCTTGTAGGAAACTGAAATGCAAGATATCAATGATAGTTTTTGTGAAGCGATCTGGGGTGACGATTTGGTGGATTGGAAGGCTTTTCCTGCGTTAAATTTTGCAGGAGGCCTTCTTTGTCTATGGGGGAAAGGCTTACTAGATGTTTTTGAGGTATTTTTGGTGTTGGGTACCTAAGAATTAAATGATTATGGAAGGGTGATTTGGAGTCTATTGTTATTGTCAATGTTTACTCTTCATGCAACTTTGAAGAAAAAATGTTGTTGTGGTATAAATTGAGGAAAGTGAGACAGGATGTGGCTTGTAATTTGTGGTGTGTGGTCGATGATTTCAATGCAGTCAGAACTCTAGAGGAAAGGAATGGTACTAGCATGCCTTCTTTGCAAGATCATTTAGAAGGGAATTTAATCATTTTATCGATGATATGGAACTTGTTGATATGCCACTAGTCGGTAGGAAGTTTACATGGTTTAGTGTGGGTGGGAAAGCAGTCAACAAAATTGATAGATGCTTAGTTTGTTTGGGGTGGCTAGCCAGGTGTCCCAATGTGACACAATATGTTCTTAAACATAGCTTTTTCGATCACTATCCTTTGATCCTTAAGCATATTCATCAAGACTGGGGGCCCAAGCCCTTTCGGGTCATAAATGCCTGGTTTTTCCATCCAGCATTTCTAACCTTTGTTAAAGAAAAGTACAGTGGTTTCTATGTTGATGGGTGGGTAACATATGTTATTAAGGAGAAATTCAAGATGCTTAAGAAAGAGTTAAAGAGCTGGAATGTTGAAGTCTTCGACAACTTAGATGCAAAAAAAAGTAAGTTGGTAAAGCAAATTGGTAACAAAGATGAGAAAGATGAGGAGAGGGCATTATCAGTTCAGGAGAATCAACAAAAAGGAACTTATATAAGAGTTTTGGTGATTTCTAAGAGATATAAGTCCTTGATGCATCAAAATTCAAGGATCTTGTGGTTGAAAGATGGTGACTGTAATTCAAGATTTTTTTACGCTATGGTCAATTGGCGCAAGAAAACTAATTCAATGTAAGGAATTATTCTTGATTGGTGTTGCGTAAACGGCAAGTATACCGCTCGTTTCAAGTAATAGAGTAGGTAAGTAGAGTATCGTATCCACAGAGATTGATACTGATTTCACAATAATTTGCAGTCTAAGCAATTGGAAGGGAAAAGAAATCATTTTTGAAAGAATTGTTTGTTGTGTTGAGGGTTGAATGATTAAGTAAATGCATAAATTAAAGAGAATTAAAATTGCAAGTAAATTGAGTTGTAACCAATGGATGAAATAATTGTGATTAGGATGCAATCCCCTTTGAACCCTGCCTCCTTTACTTAACTGGTTATCAAAGTTGATTGCTTCTGATTACTCAGAGAATAAATCTTTCCTAATTTAGTTAACCCCTAATCCCTTAGCGAATTAACCCTTTAACCCGAATCAAAACCCTAATCCCTTAGTGATTTCTATCAAGCTAAGCATTTAAAAGAATATATTATAAAGTTCTGCAACCACGCATCCCTATCCCTAGGCAATGAACAATTGTTACTTTATTCCTGATTCATTATATATGGCAAGTATCCATAATTCCTATTACAAATGCCAAGGCACTAATGTTCATACAGATACAACAGGAGAATCAAAAGTCACATGTATCTATATAAATTTATACATCATCAAAACCACCACTGTGGCTATACAAAAGAATAGGCACCCTATGCCATGATCTCACAGATTACATCCTCACAAGAGGGTACAAAATATACAACGTCAACACATTACAATCCATACAGGATCCAAAATATATGTGCACGCACATCTTCCATCCCAGCGGTACAAAATACATCATAAACATATACAGTGAGTCACAATGCTCTCAAAATACTGCCAAGCAGCTACACAGTGTCTGTCCCTACTGGGGCCTTTGGCCCTGGGACCCATCATCTCTACCAAATGCATCACCTGCAAAATGTAATCCCCACACACGGGGTGAGATACAATCTCAGTAAGCTCAGGGTTCTTGGAAGCTTCTCCTCCCCCTGGCTCACTTCCATGATAACATAACATCAAAGGCATCACAACACCAGGCCTCCTGGCCTTCACAACAACACATAAACATTTTCTAGCTCTAATGTGTATCTGCGATACTACGCCCGCCAAAGATGCATCATCATCAGCATCGGGACTCTCAGTCCCCAGTGTGAAACCGAAACTCACACCCGTGCCATCCCATCGGGAGCTACCCCTTTACACATGGATGCACGTATATGGCACATCCGAGAGTAGGCTTCAACCGCGACGGGACCACCTATCTCTGGTCTTAAGGGATCATACACCCTTTACGTGAGCAAACCAACTAGGAGTTGCGCTCTACTCCTAGGGAGGTCCATATTTATCTAACTGGCCAGAAGATCTATCCGAAAGGAAACCATACACAAGCACAAAAATAAGTATACATATTATCATGAGGAAAGTTGTAACATCCAATTCAACGCATATGAATCATGTATGCAACCATCACTCCCTCGGAGTATGGTGGAACACAGGCAATGGGAAACACTCCAAAGAACAAAGAACTTACCTGTCAAAACAGTGCTCTGTTATCCAATCCCTAAAATGTGGTCTCTACCACTGGCACCCTCAGTGTCACGCCCTATACAAAGGCACACACAAGCAATCAACAATGGTTCTCAACCGTTAGAAATACAAGGAACGCGATTCTTTTTCGTTTAACATCTTTTCTAGGCTATTTTCAAGTCATAAGAGCTAGTCACCTAATCAGTGACTTACAGACCCCTAGAAGGATCTATCCTGGCCTAATCAAGGCACTAGAGTCTCCTTAAGACTCTACATCAACCAATTCAAAGAGTTCAACACCCTAACCATGTCACATTTCAACGATTATCAATATGGCTAAAATAGTTACTTCAACACATTTTCACCGTTTATATAGCCTCCTGAGCACATATTGTAAAAACACCTAGGCTCATACATATCATAATATCATCAATCTAACCAACATTCATCCTACTCATACATTTCTCAGAGCCAAATACCAAAGTCCATAAAAATTATATTTCAAGACTAATCTTTCATTACACCAACCTCCTATGCATACATTTTCAAAGGACCCAAGCCTAATTTCAGCTCTAACTCAAATGGGTCACTATTCACCTCAAGAACAAATTCTTAAATAATCGGTAGAATTCGAGTTTCTTACCTCTAAATCGACAAGGTAGGCTAGAGGACAACTTCTCCAAGCTTGCACGTCCTTAAAACGCCTCAGTTCCCCTAAGAAATCAAGCTTTGGGAAATTCCCTAGAGAACGCGATCTCTCCATTTGATGGTTTTCAGAGAAAAGTGATGATGAAATCTAGCTCATTGAGTAGTTCCCTTCAACTTTCATGTTGGAAGTGAAGTGTTTTGGCAATGGTTGAGTAGATATGAAGCTTCCCAAGCTTGTTAATGGTGGAAAACGAAGAAGGAGGAAGAAGATGGAGGTTTTGGCTCACAATTCATGCAATTGGGCATTTTACAGTGACTCAGCCCGCGTTCCCGCGCTAATCGCGTCAGATTCCAGAGAGAAATGGCCTTCTGGCGCTAACTGCGCCACTTTTAGCGCTACTGGCGCCATCCTGGCGCTAATCGCGCCAGAAATCAAGCCCAATTTTTTTTTTTTTAGCCTTGGTTATTATACATGGAGCTGGAAGAACAATAATTTTACTGTTAATGATGCCTATTTGGAGTTGATTAATCCAGCGATATGGCCAATATGGAATTCTTTAACGCTATTTGGTCCCCTCCAGTAGCATCAAAGATGGTAGCTCTTGTTTGGAAAATGTCTATAAACAAGCTACCAACTCAGGACAACGTAATTAGAAAAAGGACCCAACTTAGTAATAATGATAACAGTTGCAAGTTTTGCCATCAAGTAGAGGAGTCAATCACATATCTTCTTTAGCTGCAAATTCTCATGTTGAGTTTGGAATTCATGCTTAAGTGACTGGAGGTTCTTTCGGCTATGCAAAATTAGGTGGAGGCTAATTTTTGGCAACATGGTGGTCTAGTAACTGGGAAGAAACAAAAAAAGGTGTGGTGGGTGATTTGGTTTGTCGTGTTATGGTCTTGTGGACTCATCAAAATAACATTTTGTTTACAAATGCAGATTTTGATTTAGAGAAAGTAGTGGATTCGATTAAGGAGAGATCATGGCAGTAGTGAAAAACTAGAATGAAAGTATTTCAGTTTTGTTTCTGGAATTGGTCTAACATCCTTAATATTATGTTGAAAGTTAAAATTGTTGCTTGACATTGGGTTGTTTTGTTTATATTAGTAGGTTTATTATGCTGGTAGTTTTACATCAATAGATAGTGATAATCTATATATCGTTATTCTAGTGAAATGTCTTTTGGGACATGTAGGTTTGGGTCCATGTATAAAGGAGGATATATATACATTTTCTAGTCAGGCTAAGGAAGTCTTTTTAATGGCTTAAGTTCCATAATTATACTTTATGGTCCCGAGGCTGTTTCCTGGTTTTTTGCAAATCTATATTTGGTTTGGCATCCTTGGTGCCACTTTATATACATATGTGGGTGTGGGTGTGTGTGTGATATTGTATTTGGCTGACCAAAAAGAAAAATGCACACTAGGATGGAGTAATTTCAAATTTATGGTAATTTTAAGATGGGAGAGAAAGTCGATTGAGGAATTGGTATCTTGTTATGCTCAATTGCATTGCTTGTTTGAGGAAATAATTTTGCTTGAATGAATCTTCTTTTCTCCTTTATTTCAACTTTCAACTGGAAATGAGAGTGATTTTAATATGGTTAATTAGATAATTTGTGAGGAAAAAATTAAATTGGGATTTGTGGTGGTTAATTAATGTGGTTGTCTTCTGAAGAAAAAAAGTTAAGACTTGAGACTATGTGAGATAGAGTATTTCTTCCACAAAAGTGTTGTGTGAAAGTTAAGATTTTTTTTTTGTGTGTGTGTGAAAACTTCCCCTTTCCTTATGAGAAATAGTCATATATAATGTATAACCTATGATGAAATATAGTGGCCATAATCAACATTTATCGTGCATTTGAATCATATATTTGTGTGAGAAAAGATGGTTCGTGGTGAATGGAGTTATGTTGCACCTATTGGTTGTGTGTGTACAAGACAAATTCATGGCTTTTGCTTTATGTACCTTATTTTTTCTTCATCCACTCCGTAGGATGCAATAAAAAAAATAGATGGACTAATATGCCTTTTATTAGTCTTATAATCAGTGGACACCCCACTTTCTCGGACAACCCTATGATGAGATCATGAATTCTGACAAAGAAGTGCTAGAGAAGCTTAATTCTCCAATTGGCCCATAAGATGTGCAAGATTAAAAAAATAATGGAGTGTTTAGCTTCTATGATGGAGCAAACAATAATGAGTTGGGTTACATTGCTAAGCAATTAAGGAACTTAAAGAAAAAGGTAATGAAGTGTCCATACTTGTGCCGAATAGCTATTTTGGGTTGGAATTGAAGTATTTTGGAAGAATACCAAAGGACAAATATGAAGGAGTGCAAAGAGCACATTTGTATATAAATTGTTGAATTCGCATATCTGATTTTAATTATGACAAACCATTAGCAATGCAAATTGAAAGGATAATGAAATTAAGTTATGCTTAACATTATGCTTAAGTGTTTCATTGATTATTACTTTGAGAAGCAAAAATATTATTTCATTTTAAGGTGCTCAAAATGATGCTTAGAAAGGTTTAGAGAACTATGTTAGAGTTTGCAACTCAAAAGAATTCTTGAAACCCATTATAATGATGAAGTCTGCTTTCCTCCGAGTACTTAGTTCTTAGCAAAATCCTCAACATCAAGGCCTTACATAGAAGGTTCATTAAAGGCTACATGAAGAGTATCATGGTTCAGAATGAAGCTATACAGAGACAACATCATAATGATGAAGATCAAGACTCTAAGTTTCTAAAGATCATAATAGTTCAAAAAGACTCAAAATGCACTACTTAAACAAAATAGCAAGACTGAAGTATGAGCAGTTCTTCACTTTGCTACAATCATTGTGGGCACTTCATTAAGGAAGAACTGACTGCATTAGAAGATGCACAACAATGAGAAACACTAATGAAAAACATCAGATTGAAGGACTGTAGAAAGCAACTCAGCCTAACCATGGATAAAAATACTAACACACCAACAACAAACTTTTACAAAAGTCTTGTCAAACTTTAGAATGCATGAAGTTGTGAAGAAGTGTTAAAACGAGATGAAACTACATTACTTTAGAATGAAATATCAATTTGAACTTCATTAAGAGAATTCAATAAGGTATGTACTTAATATCATCAAACATCAAAATGATATTCTCATGGTTCTTTAGAATGCCCTTTAAAAAGGTTACTCAAAATTGGAACCTCAAAAAGGTTCCCAAGAATGGAACCTTAGAATAGTTTAGTCAACTATCACATCGTGACAACTAGAAAGTGAACTTGCTTGCTCTAGAAGTGTGTCAGTTGTGTGGAGCCCACTCAAACGGTCTTCTTGGGATTTTTTAAGGAACTTTTAAATCCTATGAAAAATGAAGCTGAAGCATTTCATTTCTGCAATATCTCGAACAAATTCTCTGTGTGAGAAATTTGTATTCTAACTTCAACTCATTTTGTGAAAGTGACCAACTTCTGTATTGTGCTCAATAAGTTGTAGCCAGGAGAGACTTATTTTATTACATACATTTATTTTACTTCTCTTTTATTACATACATAATAACATAGTAATAGAGAGGCACTTATTTTTTAATTATAGAATAATAAAATAATTATAGATAACAGATATCATATATTCATATAATAATAAATCTATTGTAGCTGCAAAAGAGGCACTTTGACCATTTGGATGTACGATGATTCTGGCCAATGTTTGTTGCATTCTTTTTGCTCCGCACAAGGATGATTGGTTGTTGATAGACTTGATCTATAATGATCAATATTATATTGTTTGGCTTGCCCAATCGGTGAACACATAGTGCTACTACCTCTTTCGTAATTGTTTTATGACCTCTTTGATTAAGGACATTTTTAGATTTTTTTTCCCATAAATATTTATAAAAATAAAAAATAAAAATATTTTTTCTGTAAGTTAAAATTAATTTATGTGCAAATTAATTTGTAAAAACATTTTTATGCTAATTTATCTAAAAACTCATTTTTAATTTATGTTGTTACGCACAAGTTAATTTTTTTTTTGTCTATATTACATATATTTTTAGCTAAAAATAACATTGTTTGAGGTAAATATAATTATAGTTAATAAAATTCTTCGTCTAAGTATTTAACAGATATAGCTAGACTCAAATCAAGACTATTAAACTGAAACAATTCCGACATAAGTTAATTTTAATAATTTTTCCTTTTCCTTTTTTATTTTGTTTTCTTATAAAAAGAAAAATGTTTGTAGAAAAATTTATCTATACATATCCTATGTGGAAAATTCCTTGGTGTTCAATATTATACTGTTTTGGAAATTTTATTAATTTCACGTGCATCACATTGTTACTGACTGCCGAATAAAAAAAAGAATTGTTATATATACAGCACTCATTTGAATTTTTTATAATGACTAAACTACTCTTATCTTTTCACATACCCTTCTTAAATTAAAATCCCTCTTGATTCATACAATCACACCTACTGCAGCAAGTTTTTCTTTGCTCTCACACCTGGACTACTCAAATAAATTCAATTACAAATATGATTTTTACGCACCAAAATACTAGAGAAATATTAAAAACACATTATCTCTTATAATCTTTTCAATATATTATCTTTTATTGTTTTTTTTAAAGAATTATCTCTTATTAGTTGAAATGTTTTCAAAACATGACCAAATTTTATAGATCCTGCATTATATGTAATGTGTACCTCGTTTAATTTTGTAATTTTCAATAAATTATAACTAACTAAAAAAAAGTTTTTAAAAAAGTGTGTTAGAGTGTGTTCCTAGTATTTCTCTTTAACACATAGTGAGAAAGAAAGAAATGAGAAAAAAAAAATATAAATATGATAGGTGATATAATTTGATAAGAAGAAAAAAGATAAAAAAAAATGAAAAGTGTTAATTAGAGTGTTAAAAAATCATAACATTTTCAATTATTAAGCCTGAGACGACAACATTTGTCTATGGTACGTGCTTGTTCATATCACACACAAATCAGTTCCACTCTACAAAATCAATTGTGATATCATGAAAAAATAGAATTAATTACATGCAAAAACAATTAACCATGTATCTCAAAGTTTACTTCTATACATACTTGTTTAAGTCTTTGGTGTTACATTATTCTTCCCTGGTTTTGCACTTTTGCTACTCACCTTACTAGCTCCAAGGAGCTCTGATGTATGTCTAAACTCATCAGACATTAATTTCCTAAATCTACCTTGCAATGAAACACACTCTTCAATAATCTTTCAAGAACTTAAGCTATCCTCACTTCACGTGCAGCCATGGCTGGAAGGAAGCTATATTGTGTAGCAATGGATGATGGAAGAAGGTAAGAGATGAAGATGGAAGACACCATGGAGAAGCTCTCCAATAAGTCTAGGAAGAATCATCACAATAGCATTAAGAAGTCATTAATAAGACCCAATGAGTTCTTGCACAAGAACAAGAGAGAAACTCTCACAAGCAATTCAGCTTTTCATTAATTTGTCAAAAATCCAAGTTTTTTTCCCCTTAGATTCAGTTTTGCACAACATTATATAGAAAAATGAATATAACTGAATGTAATCGATTAATACGTTCATGTAATCGATTAATTACTCTTAAGTAATCGATTAATTGTTCATGTAATCGATTAATTTGTTCTTGAGTTTCCTGGAAAAGATGTATGAAAAAAGTAATCGATTAATTAGTCATGTAATCGATTAACACAGATTTTTCCCATTTCACTAAGTGCTTAGTAATCGATTACAGATAGTTGGTAATCGATTAACACAGACATAACTTGTTCTATGTTTATTCTGAGTTGTTGTGCTTATTCATGCTTGTCCAAAATATACAAGTTAGCTTTGATGTGGTCTTGAAGGGCTTGAGTTCTAGCTATTGTCATGGGTCCTCTAAAGCTCATCAAAGGAAATTTTTCAAGTTTTCATTCTTAACCTTGAGCTTACAATGGACCTTCATCATCCCTTTCTTCTTGAAAGGAACTTGACCTCAAGTTTGCTCCCTCACTTGCACTTACATCACACAAAGAAATATCACAAACATTAAAGATATTAGTCACACCATACTCACTTGGTAACTCAAGTTTATACGCATTGTTGTTGATCCTCTCTAAAATCTTAAAAGGTCCATCTCCTCTAGGTTGGAGCATGGATTTCCTTTCTTGAGGAAATCTATCCTTCCTCAAATGAAGCCAAACCAAATCTCCTTCATTAAAGATCACTTGCTTGTTGTGCTCATTGTCTTGCTTAACATATTGTTCCATCTTCCTCTCCGCATGGATCTTCACTTATTCATGCAATTTCCTAACATAAGAAGCTTTAGACAAAGCATCATGATTAATCATAGAAGAAGTGTTAGGTAATGGGAATAAATCAAGAAGAATTAAAGGATTAAAGCCATAGACAATTTGAAAAGGAGATAAGGAAGTAGTTTTGTGAACCACATTATTATAAGCAAACTCAATGTGAGGTAGACACTCCTCCCAAGTTCTCAAATTACCTTTGATGTAGCATCTAAGGAGTTGATCCAATGTCCTATTCATCACCTTGGTTTAGCCATCCGTTTGTGGGTGACAAGTTGATGAAAATAAGAGCTTTGTGTCAAGCTTATCCCACAATGTCTTCCAAAAATGGCTAAGGAACTTTGTGTCTCTATCACTCACAATGCTTCGATCTCGACAATCCATGAAGTCTCACCACTTCCTTGAAGAAGAGATTGACTACTTCACAAGCATCATCATTTTTGTGACAAGGAATGAAGTGTGTTATCTTTGAGAACCTATAAACAACAGCAAATATAGAATCCTTTCCCCTCTTGGATCTTGGAAGACCAAGCACAAAATCCATAGAAATGCCAACCCAAGGGAAGTTAGGAATAGACAAAGGTGTATATAAACCACGAGGCATTAATCTAAATTTAGCTTTATGACAAGTAATACATTGAGATACAAGCTTATGCACATCATGCCTCATTTTTGGCCAAAAGAAATGTTCATGTAAAATAACCAAAGTTTTATCCACACCAAAAAGCCCCATTAAATTGTTTTCATGAGCTTCCCTAATGAAAAGTTCTCTCAAAGAGCTTTTAGGAACACATAGTCTCTTTTCCTTAAACAAGAAACCATCATGTCTAAAATATCCTCGATGAACCCCCTTCACACAAAGAAAATATACTAAAGAAGTCATGATCACTTGAATACAATTCCTTTATGTGATTAAAACCAAGCAATTTAGTTTCAAGCATAGAAGTCAAACAATGCCTCTTGATAAGGCATCTGCCACTACATTAATTTTTCCTTGCTTGTGTTTAATAACATAAGGAAATTGTTCAATGAATTCAACCCACTTAGCATGTCTCTTGTTGAGTTTGCCTTGACTTTTCAAATATATAAGAGACTCATGATCACTATGTATCACAAATTCCTTAGGTAAAAGATAATGTTGCCAAGTTTGCAATACTCTAACAAGTGCATACAACTCTTTATCATAAGTGGAATAGTTAAAACATGCACCTTTCAATTTCTCACTAAAATAAGCAATAGGATGTTTATCTTGAATCAAAACCCCCCCAATGCCTACATTAGATGCATCACATTCCAATTCAAAGGAAGCATTAAAATTAGACAATGCAAGAATAGGTGTATGAGACAACTTATCCTTTAACGTTTGGAAAGCAATTTCATGTTCTTGCTTCCAAGAAAAGCTCACGGTTTTCTTTATCAATTCATTCAAAGGAGAAGCAATGGTACTAAAGTCCTTGACAAATCTCCTATAAAAGTTTGCTAAACCATGAAAGCTTCTAACATCCTTCATATTTTTTGGAATTGGCCACTCCATGATGGCTTTCACTTTCTCTTGATCCACTTGGACTCCTTGAGCACCTACTATAAAACCTAGAAACACAACTTGTGAAGTGCAAAAAGAACATTTATCACTTGCTCCATAGAAGGCTTCCTTCCTAAGCACCTTAGAGACACTTTTAACATGCATCAAATGATCATTCAAATTGGCACTATAAACAAGAATGTCATCAATATACACTACTACAAACTTTCCTATAAAGTGTCTAAGTACATGATTCATAAGCCTCATAAAGATACTAGGTGCATTAGTCAAACCAAAAGGCATATCTAACCATTCATAAAGTCCAAATTTAGTTTTGAAAGCCGTTTTTCATTCATCCCCTTCCCTAATCCTTATTTGATGATAACCGCTCTTAAGATCAATTTTAAAGAAAATAGTAGCACTATTCAATTCATCTAAGAGATCATTATGTCTAGGGATATAATGTCTATACCTTATGGTGATGTTGTTTATTGCCCTAAAATTCGTGCACATTCTCCATGTTTCCTCCTTCTTAGGTACAAGAATAATTGGCATGGCACAAGGACTCATGCTCTCACGGGTCCACCCTTTGTCAAGTAGCTTTTCCACTTGTGTTTGTATCTCTTTTGCTTCCATGGGCGAAGTCTTATATGTTGGCCTATTAGGTAGTGAACAACCTAGAATCAAATCAATTTGGTGCTCTATGTCTTTTAAAGGAGGCAAGCCATTAGGAATTTCTTTTGGAAAAACATCTTCATATTCCTTCAAAAGAGATTGCATAGCTTTAGGCAATATTTCTCCTTCCTTTTTAACATGTAAACAAAGAGAGTTAGGAATCATATAATAAAGAGGTTGTTTGACTAATAACACTCTCTTGATTTCCTTTTCACTCAAGAACAAACTCTCTTTAATCTCATGATTTTCTTTGCTCTTTTTTTCTTTCTCTTTTCTTTTCTTCTCACTAGTTTTTTCTCTTGGATAACTCACTATTCTTTCCTTTTTTTTTTGTGCTATCAAGTGCAGTATTTTTTTCAGCTCTTGAATTCTCTTTTCTTTCATTCTCACTTGATCTTCACACACTTGTCTAGGAGTCAAAAGCCTCAAAATATTTTTTTTGCCTAAGTTCTCAAACTCAAAAGTGTTCTCCATACCATTGTGTATGACTTTTCTATCATATTGCCTAGGCCTTCCAAGAAGGATATGTCCAGCCTCCATAGGTACAATATAACAAAGAACTTCATTATTATAAGAATTAATGGAAAAAGGAATAAGCACTTGAGAATTTACCACCACTTCTCCACTTCCACTAAGCCATTGAAGCTTGTATGGCCTTGGATGCTTTGTGGTTGAGAAGTGTAATTTCTCAACAAGCCTTGTACTAGCCACATTGGTGTAGTTGCCTCCATCAATGATAAGTGCTTGTCTTCAAATAAACACCTTGTGTGAAAAATATTTTATCTTTGACTCTCCTCTTTTTCTAGGCAAAAATTGTTCAACATTCTCCTTACCATCAAGAGATCACCCTCCTTGGCCTCCACAAGTGTAATTTCTTCTTCTTCTTCACTTGAAGAACTATTTGAGTAACTTGAAGACTCACTCTTTATGCCTCAATCATCAAGCAAAATCATTGTTCTCTTGTTGGTATATTGGGAACCAATGTGACCCTTACCAAGGCACTTAAAACACTTGATGTTGCTTGATCTTGTTGGAGTTGGATCCATAATTTTTTTGCTTGAGTCTCCACTGTAAAATATGGGCACACTTCACACTTAACCAATAGGGGGTGAATTGGTTAGTCTTGGTAATTTAAAACTTTTTGAGTAAAATCAGAGTTTTTGGCCCTTTTGGATCTTTAACACAAATATAACCAAGAATCTTTGTCCAATATCAACCCAAGAGTTGTAATGCTTCAAGAATCAAATTGTAATTCAGAGTTCACAAAGAAAATAATCAAATATGCAGAATATGAATGAACACACAAGATTTATACTGGTTCACTTCAAACACTATGAAGCTACATCCACTTTTCTTCTACTCAACACTAGAGTAGAGTTCCACTATTGCAAATAATATTCTTACAAGCAAATACAAGCTTCACTTTATCAACCCTAGATAAAGTTCAGAAGTCTAAAACCCTATTAGACCCTTAGAAGTCACACCCACACTGAGAACACTACTCAGCTGTCTTTAGAGAAACACTATCTCTAATCTTGCAAGAAACCCACTTACAATAGAACTTCAAAAAACAAAGATTCAACAGAAAGTTTACAACCACAAAGAGTAAGGAAAGAATTCACCTAATGATCCAAGAATGATATGCATAAGGATGAAAATACCAGGTTGAATACAAAAACAATATCAGAACAAGCCTTTCCTTAAACTTTGAGAAGAATTGCCTTGCTTCACTAAATCCTAATGACCCATATGAGAATCAATGGAAGCAAGAGCCTAAGAACCCAGAAGAAAGCCTTTGTGAATACTTAGAAAACTTTTAGAATGCTCAGTGTTCGAAAATTTAAGTTCTACTTTTTTCTTACAATCAAAAAAGCCATGGGTTCTATTTATACTAAATTCTGTAACTGAAATAATCGATTAAAAACGCTCTAGTAATCGATTATTTAGCATATGTAATCGATTACACACGCTCCTGTAATCCATTAAACCGTTCATAGCAAGATCTGGGTTACAGCAACGGGTCATTTAATCGATTATCCCGACGTGTAATCGATTACTCCAGAAGTCCTCTAAAATCAGTTTTGCATTGAGTAATCGATTACAATAATCGGTAATCGATTAAAGCAGACTAAGTAAAAATCATGTTTGTGTAATGTAATCGATTACAACAAATAGTAATCGATTAAGACAAACTAAGTGCAAAACGTGAAATGAACTAAGTAATCGATTACAATGAATGGTAATCGATTAAGGCAGTGTGATCACTTCTTCTAAGTATGAAGTGTAATCAATTACGGATTGGTGGTAATCGATTAAATCAGTCATGTAACACCTCGGACGTGTTATCATTAACAATATCATAAGCGCGCTATCAGCGTTAACCTAACGCAGTACGGAAGCGATAAAATCGTTTTTCTTGATACAGTATGCATAGAATATAAAAACACACAGAAAACAAATCTCTGCTGATCCAGGTAAAACATATACAACATAGGTAGACATATAAAACAAACAGAGATCATCAGGAGGAAAAAATCCTCTATACATCAAGGTCTGTACATATATACATACAACTGATAGTTTCTACCACATCAGTGGTTATACATCAACAGATGTACAGTACAACTGGTGTACACTCACATCATATCTCTATACAGAGAACTAGACAGAGATTATACAAAAGACTCTTATAGTCTTCATCTGCAGCCAATGACCACTCCAGCAACTCATCTA
>PYAF01002043.1:548066-578576 GCA_007407185.1 Glycine tomentella
GGCTTATCCATTCTAAGCCTTTTCATAGACCCTCAGTGGTCTGTCTCAACTCAACCATGGCCTCAGAGTCTCCACAGACTCAACACAGCCATTCACAATGAGCTTCACAGCTCTCACAACCCAAAAACTCAGGGTTTCCATAGGGCTTGAACGGTCTATCTCACAAGACACCGTTCTCATAGCCTCTCAGGCACATCAAACCCATTATCCTGGCCCTTGCATGTCTCAAATCAAGTGACTCAGTCCAGGTCACACATGCATAGCCTAGAGCCAAAACTAACAGTTACCAAACCACAAACTGAAAGTTAATCCTTCCTCCTCTCATCATCCTGAACACATCTCTCAACTGGACCCAGAGCTAATTCTAGCTCTATCACAGATGGGTCACTATTCATCAAAACCCTCAAATCAGAAATTAACCGGAGAAACTCGAGTTTCTTACCTCAAAACTACCGAGGAAGGCCTCTGGGCTACTCTCCCTAGCCTTGGTGCAGCTGAAACACCGTCGTTCCTCGTCCAATCTCGAGTTCTCTGCAGCTTTTCTCAGAGAAGGGGTTTTCTGAGTTCCAAAGGACAAGGAGGAAGGATTCTGGCTCTAACTTGGTTCCTAGGAGGTTTACTAGGCTTTGGAAGGTGTTTGGGGTCACAAGGCATGGTCATGGGAGCTTGGAGAACTCTCCAATGGAGGTCTGGACGAAGGAGGAAGAAGAAAGGAAGAAAAATCAAGGTTTTCCCAAGCTTTTGGGCCTTATATAGGTCCTGACGTGACTCCCACGCTCCTGGCGTGGCAATCCAGTGGAAATCAACTTTCTAGAGCACTTCCCACGCTCCAGGCGTGGCTCCTACGCTCCAGGCGTGGCTCACAGCAAAACCCAAAAATAAGCTTTAACCCATGCGTAAAATTTAAGGCATTACAAGTCACTAAGGCAGATTATCATTATGCTAAGTTGAGATAATCGATTAACCCGATGGTGTAATCGATTAAATTGTTCTTGATATTTTTCCAGAAAGCTTGATGAACAAAATAATCGATTCTTTGGGTATATTAATCGATTAAACCAGGTTAAGGATTTTTTTAAAAACACTTAGCTTCTTTTAAGATTCAAAACAATTTCTTAATGCCTTTGTGATGTAATGCTTAAATGCATATGTATGATATAAATGCAGTGACTTGGATCATCAGAAAGCTTTCTTTCCTTTTACAATTAATCACAAGCTTCTCTTCAGGCCTTCAAGCATGTTGAAAGTCAAAACACTTCCAAGTCTTCAAATTACTTCAATCTTCAAGTAGCTCCCCCTCAAATCAACATCCACCTTTTCTTCTTTATTTTTCACTTGAGAAATCTCCCTCCTAGGCTTGTCCTTCCAGTTGGAAGTTGCAACCCCATTAGTCTTGGAAGCTGTCCTCTTTTTTAGTTGTTGCTCCACCCTTTGAGGTTTGCGGACTAGCTCCTCTATTGTGGCATAAGAATGTAGCTCCATCATATCTTGAATTTCTCTATTCAAGCCATGAAGGAACCTAGCCATGGTTGCCTTTTGGACCTCCATAATTTCATCCCTCATCATCATCAATTCCATCTCCTTATAGTAGTTATCAACACTCTTGTAGCCTTGGAACAGTTCTTGGAGCTTGTTGTGGACTTCTCTTGCATAATAAGTGGGAACAAATCTTTCTCTCAAGCACCCTTCAAGTCATTCCAGCAATTTATTCTTTGTCTCCTCAACCTCCCTATGTCCTTTGAGTTTGGTTCCACCATACCAAAGTATAGCCACCAAATTCTAGAGCTGCTAGAATCACTTTCTTTTCTTCATCAAATTATTGGCAGAAAATTTGCTCTACTTTCATCTCCCACTCAAAGTAAACTTCGGGATTATAAGTGCCAAGGAACTTTGGAATTTTTATTTTCACTCCACTTAATCCTCCATTCCTCATTTCTCTCTCTTCTCTGCTAAACCTCCAATCTTCCTCATCTCTATTGTGCCTCCTAAGATTGTGTCTCCTATTATTTTATTTTCTATTATTATTTTCTCTCCAATCCTCCATCTCATTTCCCTCATCTTCATAATTTCCTCCATGAGAGGATGCATACTCACTCACCCTCCTATTGCTATGAGTCTCTCCCTCCACACTTCCAATTGGATTACTCCTTCTTTGGGTTTCCCTTTGTAACTCCTAAAATCTTGCATCCATTTTGGTTTGTAATTCTTTCATTTGTTTTGTAATGGCCTTCATCAACCTAGAGGTTTTAGGTGACAAAGCCTCTTCTCCTCTTGAGCTCATCCTTCAAAAGAAATGCTTAGCAAAAACACAAGTATATAAGGAAATTCTCACCACTCTCTAAGTGTTTGTCACTCACACTCATGTTTGAACACTTTATCTAGGCTCTTTCTTTAATGTTCTCTCTTGCCTTTTCGCACTCTTGTTCATCTCTATAGTTCTTAAGTAAAAACTCTCAATCCAATCAAGGTTGTTTACTATAGTGAAATAGGAAACAATTCTAGGCTAGACTCAACAGTCCAAGAACAAGAAAACTCTAAGACAAAATCTTGGAATTTTTAAGAGACAAGCAACAAAAGCAAAAATTTTAGAATAGTACAATCTCAAATTGGAATTCAATGAGACAACTCAAGGATAGTTGTTGGACCAAACAGCAAGGAAGATACACCAAGCAAATTCAATTGTTAGAAGCCAAATTTCACCAAGATTGCATGTCATACAAGTTCACTTAATTTTGTGGTTCAAAGGAAATCCGAAATTGTAACTTTTGTAACTTTTCTTTGCTTCTAAACTTTATTTTTATTTTTGTTTTTCCAGCCACCAATTCAATGAGTTCTTTGGTTGTACCTAATTGTTTTTCTTTTGCCTTCTCTTGTTTCTTTCACAATATTTTTGTAAGCTCTTGTTTTTCTTTTGTACTAGTTCAAGAATTCTTAAAGAGATTTAATGAATCACGAAATAAACTATGTATAACAATTGTAAAATTTGTTTCTAACAACTCAATTCAGATTTAGACATAAGGTTAGAATCAAAATAAGAGGTTATACAACACACAACAATTACTAACACAAGTTGACAAGAATCTAAACTAGAAAATTATCAAGAACAAAGAAGAACATGAAGAACAAGAATCTGGAAACTAACACTAGGAAAGGTGTAGGAACACAAGACAATGCCCAAACAACCAAGACTCTCACGAAAATTCAAGAAAACTAGGAATAGATGTAGGATTTAGTATTTTCAAATTTTACCTTTGGAGAAGTTCTAAAAATTGCAATTGAAGAAGCATTTCACAATGATTAGGCTTTAGATACCACTTGATGTATGTCTAAACTCATTAGAAATTGATTTCCCAAATCTACCTTGCAATGAAACCCACTCTTCAATAATCTTTCAAGAACTTAAGCTATCCTCACTTCATGTGCAGCCATGGCTGGAATGAGGCTATAATGTGCAACAATGGAAGATAGAAGAAGGTAAAAGATGAAGATGGAAGACACCATGGAGAAGCTCTCCAATAAGTCTAGGAAGAATCATCACAATAGCATTGAGAAGCCATTAATAATACCTAAGGAGTTCTTGCACAAGATCAAGAGAGAAACTCTCACAAGCAATTCAGCTTTTCATTAATTTGTCAAAAATCCAAGTTTTTTCCCTTACATTCTATTTTGGACAGCTTTATATAGAAAAATGAATGTAACTGAATGTAATCGATTAATACGTCCATGTAATCGATTAATTACTCTTAAGTAATCGATTAATTGTTCATGTAATCGATTAATTTGTTCTTGAGTTCTCTAGAAAAGATGTATGAACAAAGTAATCAATTAAATCGTCATGTAATCGATTAACACAGAATTTTCCCATTTCACAAAGTGGTTAGTAATCGATTACAGATAGCTGGTAATCGATTAACCCAAACAGAAGTGCCTAGTAATAGATTAAAGATAGCTTGTAATCGATTAATATAGACAAAACTTGTTCTGTGTTTATTCTGAGTTGATGTGCTTCTTCATGCTTATCCAAAATATATAAGTTAGCTTTGATGTGGTCTTGAAGGGCTTGAGTTCTAGCTCTCTTGTCATGGGTCCTCTAAAGCTCATCAAAGGAAATTTTCAAGTTCTCCTTCTTGACCTTGAGCTTGCAATGGACCTCTATCAAGCTTTAAAGCCACACTACCAACAAAGGAAAAATAGGGACAACAACTAAGCCAAACTTTGATTTTATTTTGAGTGAATGCAAAGAATTTGATGAAACAAAAGCTAGAGTGAAAGGCCTTGTTGATGCAGGGCTTGATAAGGTTCCTAGCTTATTCCATCTTCAACCTGAGAAATCTGAGAAGAATAAGGCCTTAAACTTTGGCAACACAAGCCATATTATTCTAGTCATAGACATTGCAAATATTGAAAAAGATCTAAGTAAGCGCTAAGGGCTTGTCGACATAGTCAAAAAGGCATCTAAAACATGGGGTTTCTTTTTGGTGGTGAATCATGATATTCCTTTGAGTGTTCTTGAGGAGATGAAAAATGGGGTCAAAAGGTTTCATGAGATGGATATGTTGGAATAAATTTAATCTTTAGTCTTTATTCTTTATGCGAAAGCTAAAATATTCACAAGTCTATAATCTAGGACAATTCACCAAAAATCCTAGGATTTATAACATATTTGATTATTAAGGATTAGATAAAATACTTGGATTCGTAGTTGGTTCCTGATCTTAGCATTCTTCACATTTTTTGTAAGATCTTTGCGACTATCCATCACGATCACGAACAATCACATTATGGTTCTTCTTCAACCGGAACCTCTTTATTCCTCAATGGAACCTTCGTAACTCTTCAGATGGGGATAAGAGAAACTATATGTGACGGCTCAGTATGTTGGGACCATAGGCTTCTTATAGCATGTTAACTCAATAGGGTTCCCATTATCCCCTAATAGGCCCATACTAACATTTGCTCATTTAAGTCCATATCTCATTTAATTGTCTAATGGACTCACTTAATTTGACCACATAAAATAAAACCCACTAATGATAAATAACTAATATAATTGTCTTATAATATTAGCCCACATTAATTATTGGAATAAAAGATTCCAAAAATCTTCCACTTGAGCTACATATTGTAACAATTATATCACAATTCCTTTGGCGCACATTTGTACGCTATTTACCTTTAGACTTCCACCTTAACAATCTGGTCCATCTAATGTATCAATAATGGAATCACTACGGTTTTCATCACTACAACAAATGTGACTAGACCCTAAGACCATCACATCAATACACTCAATAACATAGGTCAATATGGATAAGCAGCATGGAAATTACATGTAATGTGATCTCAATCATGCCTATTTCCAATTGGTTCAACTTAAGTCTTTAGTGAGATCAATCTTAAGTTCTTTGTTACAATTTAAATATTTCACGTAAATAAACAAGTTTCATAATAAACTTATAAACTATAATCTTTATTTAGGCAGAAAATCAAATATATGAAATCTGAATCCAAACATAGAGCATAAAGACTCCCACTAAACCAAGGCAACAACCAAAACAACATCATACGAGCAACATATATGCTCACATTTTAAGTGTCAACCATTAATTGGTGGGTCGGATAGCATACTGTCTTTTCTTGATTATTTCTTTAACAATCATAAACTTTATGCCAATAACCTTTGACCTAGTTGAACTCATGTTGTTGTTGGAGTATAACACTACTAAGTTATTGTCACAATAAATACTTACTGGTCTTATAATGTTTGTAACAACAAGCAAACCAATGACAAAATTTAGCAGTCATATCATATGTTCGATGCCTCAAAATAAGATATTAACTCCACCAACATGTCTATTATATTTAGGTATCCCACAAAATCTGAGTCAAAATACCTTATGATCTCTAAACTTCTATACTTTCGATATATAAGCATGTAGTTTCTTGTTCTCTTCAAATAGTGTTTTACTACTTTCTAGTTACACATACCATGATTACTCACATATCTCCCTAGGACTTCCACTAAGAAAAAACTATTTAGGATGGAAACAAACTTAAGCATACATAAGACTACCTACATCTAAAGCCCAAGGAATCATTTGTATCTATTCTTTTTTAATATTACTAATGAGACACTATTTGAGACTAACTTGTCTCCTTTACCAACATGTGTATCTTCTGGTTTATTATATTTCATGTTGAATATATCCAAAACTATATTATGATTAGAAAGTTGTCATCTGTAACGTCCTGAAATTTTGATAACTGAAAATATATGTTTGATGTATTTCTTGTATTATTTGATTATTTAATTAGTTTAGATTAGTTGAATTATTGTGTAAATTATCCTTGTGCAATTGCTTGGTGTGGATATTAAGTTATGTGGAGTTGTTTGAGCTGTGTTGAAAAGGAGTGATTCCGAGTTTGACCCAAAAACCTATTTTGATAAAATCCAAATTTTGGATTGGTTAACCGTTGGATCGCCTTCAAATTTTAAATCTAGGTTCCTAACCCAAATATTCAAAGTTTGACCGTTGGGATTTGAAAAGTAAAATGTTAAGCGTTAGATATTAGTTTTTCACAGAAGTAGTCAAATTTAAAAAATTGGGTCAGCTCGCCCAAGCGAGCCAAAATTCGCTTAGGCGAGTCAAGTCGGTTATATATGGTGCAGTAGCATGAAAAACATGAAAATTCTGGTCTTCTTCTTCTCCAACAGTCACCCAACCTTCCCCATCCTCCTCCACCATCCACAGTCACCGATGATTGCCACGAGCCATCATTTCTTGCCGTTGAACCACCGCACGGAGATGAACACTTTAATCGGAATAGAATCTTCAATACTCAACTCGAGGATTCGTTAGAAAACGAAGCTTCCGATCCTCCTTTGTTGGTTTCTTTGAGGTAACCATGGTTTCCTTGTCTTCTCCTAGCTAGTTTGAAGCTTCTCTTGATACCTGGTGATTTGGGTACCGTTATTAGGTGTTTTACACTTCCTTTGAAAAACCTTTTTATAATATTGTGTCATTTTTGTGACCTTCGTTGAGCCCCGGTCACATTAGTGTGATCGGAATTTCAAAATGATGTCCTTTGGACGTGGATTTCCAAAACATCATTCTAGCCCATTTTTAAAATTTGAGTGGGTATTTGACCCTAAATGTTAATGTTAACCTTGTGTTTGAAATCTATACTACATTATCCTCAATTCGTTATATAGATCTCTGCGCTTGGGCCAAAGCATGTGAACTTGAGTGATCTCAAAATAATGCTATTAGGAGCTAACAGAGGGAGATAGATAGGTAAGGGGAGTTTATTGTTTGGTTATAGTTTTTGATACCATAGTTGGGGGTCGGGAATCCAATTATGAAGATATATGTCTGTCCCTGTTGTGTGCTAGTTTTCAAGAAAAACTATGTTTTAAACTAATGGGATGTGATGTATTTATTATTGATGTATGTTTGTTCCTATTGTGTGCTCGTTTTCAAGAAAAATTGTGTTTTTAACTAATGGAATGCGATTAACTTGTTATTGATTGATAAAACTATGACTGATTTTGTTGTTGTAATGATTGAATTTTTGGAAAAAGTCTTAATTACAGAGGAGACTTTGCCTGAAATTTTATAATATGTTTTTCTATTGAATTCTTTATTAAATTTTAAATGGGCATAAGAGTTTGTTTTCTATATTGTAGTTCTCCTATTTAATTTAGAATTTTCCTAAAATATCAATCTTGTGGTATGATGAATAGTGAATATATGAAATTTGTGTTGTCTGAAGACCTTGGGGTGAATCTCAGGCATATGTATTATGTATAGATGTGAAATGCCATTGCTTGTAATGTTGTTAATGATATTGAGATTGAGATGTTATTGATGATGATGATGTTGAAAATGAAATAATGTTGATGTGGTTGATGATGTTGAAATGAGATAATATTGATATGGTTAATGATGTTGAAATGAGATAATATAGTTGATAACATTGAAATGAGATGATATTGATGTTTATGATGATATTTTGAAATGAAATGATGTTGTTGATGACATTGAGATGAAATGATGTTGATGTTGATAATGACATTGATAAGAGATAATGTTGATGTTGATAATGTCATTGTATGTTGTGGATACACATGGGGGGTGCATGACTGGATATCCCGCGGGGAAGGGTTGGTCCCTATCCACGGTCAGTGCATTGATGAGCCCATGGTTGTATGTTGTGTATGTACATGGGGGTGCATGACTTATTGGATATCCTTACGATGAGGGTTTACAAATTTTAAGCATCCCTAGAGAGAAAAAGGAATTGTTTAGAATTTTGGTCCCTATCCATGGTCAGTGCATTGATGGTGCCCATGAATAATTGCATGGACGGAAATAGAATGGTGGCAGTAAGTACCGGGGGTACTTGGGGCATATCACTCTGTTTGAAACTCCCTTGTGACTCTGGTTAATCACCATGGGGGGAGCGACCTGTGCACGACAGGGTGACCTTGACGAGCCACTGCATCATTTTCCTAAGAGAGACTATTTCCATGAGAATGGTACTACATTACATTCTGAGAGTTGAGTTAGGTGCATGCATCATTCCGAGCATAATTGTTTTGAATTGTGGAAAAAGTTGATGACTAATTTGTTGAGTGTGTTAAACTGAATTATTGCTGAGAATGATTGTGGTTGTCATTATTGTTTTCGTACTATTTATTGTTGTTTGGTGCTTGTTGATTTTGTATAATAAACTCACCCTTGCAATTTTTGTACCGTGTGGTTAGTACCTGTGATGATCGCAAACTTTCATTCGTGGGAGTAGATGAGCAGCAGTGGGTGACCTTGAAGGGAGATCCTTTTTGTTGGAGTCAATGTGATAACGTTGAAAATCATTTTTTTTCAAAAGAGTTGCATTTTGTAATCAACTTTTTGTTTTGTTTTGGTTGGTTCCTTGATTCCTTTTTGATTGGGCATGTAAGTTCCAGGCGTAAATACATGTAAAAACTAAATTAAGTTCTGACATATGAATGATATGTAATGGTTTAAAATACATACATATTTATGCATTTGTGTGTTGTTTGATAAAGGTATGACCGCAAAAAAAAGTTATTCGCATTTTCATAATCAAATTAATAGAGTCTTCATTAAAATTTGAAATTACACGATTAGAGTTAGTGATATCGTAGCGACGAGGCGGGTCATTACATCATCAACATATATAATACCAAAAGGACAAGCTTACTCGCACTGAAATTTTGGTATATGCAATCATCAACCAAAATTGTCTCAAAATCATAAGAGGTAATAATTTGATGAAATTTGTAATACCATTGATGGGAAGCCTATTTAAAGTCATAGATGGATTCTTTTAGTTTGCACACCATAAACTTCAAATCACCTTAACACAGTTTTCTAGTTGTAGTGTATTGTTTCATCAATGTTGTCATTTAGAAACATAGTCTTTACATCCATCTAATGCAACTCTAAATCAAAATGAGTCATCCGTGTCATTATAGTCTTAAAGAGAGTCTTTCTAAGAAATCGAATAAAAGCCTCTTTATAATCATTGTCTTCCTTTTAAGTAAAGTATCTGACAACAAGACCAGCTTTATATATCTTAACATTACCCTTTTCATTCCTTTAAATTATAGATATTTGTTTACCACTTATAGGGTTCGCACCTTCAGGTAATTTGACGATATTCCAAAAGTCATTGTAAACCATTGATTTTATCATATAATTAATAGCAATAATTCACTTTTTAAGGATTAAAACCTCATATGATTTGACTAAAGTTGATTAGATCTTCCTCAATCAACCTAATGTCATATTCATGTTCTTAAAGAGATGCACAATAATAATCCAAAGTTACATTTCTTCTTTTTCTAGTGGATCCACAACTGCAAAAAAGGCTTTCTACATCGACTATTTGATACTTTTCATGATATTTTCAATCGTCTTCGTAGCCACCGTCGTGGAAAGTCAACACTTTCCATGACGATTTTTAAACCGTCTTAGAAACTTGGTTTCTGCATTGGTTTGCGTAGAAATCGACTTAAAATGTCTTTTCAAAAATAAAATAAAATTGAAGATTCTAATACAATTTTTCCAAAAACCGTCTTAGAATACAATTCTCTAAAAAGAGGTCTTATAATGTCTTTTTTAAAATTAAAAAAAATTGAGGATTCTAAGACTATTTTTCCAAAAATCGTCTTAGAAAGTAGACTTTCTAAGACGATTTTTCAGATAACTGTCTTAGGATGTTTTTTTTTTAAAATAAAAATTTTAAAAATTGGGGATTCTAAGACAATTTTTCTCATAGAACCATCTTAGAATGTCTTTTTTTAAATAAAAATTAAAAAACTGAAGTCAGTACATGACAATAATATTCTTTTCATCTCTACTTAAGCTTTTAATTTTATTTACAATTGATAATGCTTTCACCAACCTTACATTTATAATTTATTTATGAAAATTTCAAATCACTAAAACTCCCAAATAATAATAAATATAAACCAAAGTTAACCTCATAACTTGACAAGTGATGGCTTGCTAAAACACAAAAATTCACTTACTCAAGGTCTCAAATGTTGTTTTCGTAGGATATATACATTTTATTACTTGAATCACATATATTATATACAGGGATCTAAATAATAACACAAATAAAATAGATAAAGATGAGTTGCTAGACTCAAATGTTAATAGCATGTACTTCCAAAACAAAAGCTATTTAAACTCATGGATAAAAAGAAAGTAATTTCTATTTTATATGAGGATTTCATTTTGTGGTCCGTACGATCGAGAAAAAAATGTGCTAATTGCTCAAACTAAGTCATGATACATGATATGACCAAGTTTGGTATTTTATGTTTGAGATAATATTAAAAGCTAACCAATTTTTTCAATACCACTAGTAAATTTAAACACACTTATGGGCATTTCCTATGTGCATAGAATTTGGTATTTGCGTACAACGTAGAACTAAATGTAACTTGCTACTTTAGATGGGAGCAAATGGTCTAGTCTTGAAGCAACAGTCCCAGAATCAGAGCACGAAGGATCCAAAAGAATAGGTTTCACCTGTCATGATAGATCTTATAATAGTTAGGAACAAACACACAGATGAATCAAATAAAATTGCAATTTGTAATTAAAAATAAAAAATAAAAAAAATACTGCAACTTGTAAGACAAAGTAATAAATAATCATTAGAATTTGTATCTTCCTTTCACAATTCATGAAAACATCAAGATGTTATTACAAAACTTTAAAGAATACAGTTGGGATTCTACAACAACATGATTAGCCATTCAGTAAAAGGGTTAACTCCTCAAATCAGAGAAAATATGAATGGAAAATAATCTCTCTCTAGGGTACAATTTTGTTATTGGCTACAAATATTAAAAGGATAATTGTTGATAGGTGCAGTTATTTTAAGCATATAGTGGTTTAATTTCAAATAAATAGGGTCTAGAAAACTGAATACCGTCTTGTCTGCCCAGGAGAGTTGCATCCTATCATTATCAAAAGAAGATACAAGAATTGAAAGGGTCAAGACTCTGAGAAAGCATTCTACCATAAAAGATCTTCTGCAATCATGGAGAAATGTATGTTTATGTGAAGCTCGTGAATTCTAAGAATTCTCCTAATTTTGCAAAGGCCAAGGAATTCACAAACCCAACCTGTTATATAAAAGATTTAATTAAATACCAATGGATTTTTCATTAAGGGTTAAAAATGTTACTTGCAAATGCTAGCTAGACTAGATGGGATATATTCTTAGTAAAGAAAGATTCGTTATGCCATTTTTTTTATTAAGCACTTTTTTTAATTTTTGTAAGACCATACCAGAATACCCTTAAGATCAATATATAGGGAGGGGTCCTTGTTCCTATCATGGATGAGTTCAGCCAGCTCTGATACATACTTTCCTGAACATAAATAGTTGTATCACTACAAAAAAAATAGTATTTTTCTGACGGTTTTATTTTAGCGGTCTCACTAACTGCCACAAATGTTATAATTTTTTTTAAAAAAACTAACAATGCCACCACCAATTACACGTGTCAGTAACTCAATATATTATTTTTAAAAAAAATTACAACAGACTTTACAATATATTATTTTTTAAAAAAAAGTTACAACTCAATAGTGTAGTGTAGACCCAAACTCCACAGCACCCAAACTCCAAAATTTAGGGTTCTTCATAGCATTCTTCTTCTTCTTCTTCCTAGAATTTTATGTGTCTTGCATGCCAGCAGAGCATTATAAACTACGTATTCGTTATCCACTCGTCTTCGCCGCTGCAAGCCGTCGCCGATCGCCACGGCGTCAAGGATGGCATATCACATATTTTTCGCAGTGTCGCCAACTTCCTCGCTCTGCCAATGTCTTCTTCCTCTTCCTCCACCTCCGTCGGTGATTCCTTCTCCTCGCAAGCTCTGACCAGAATCCGGAATGATCTCACGGAGATCGGCGGAAGCTTCAAGAACTCTCTCTCGCGCATTTCCTTGAACAAAGTCGTCACCGAAATCTCCAAGTTCGCTACTCAGTTGTTGCAGTTGGAGCCTAATCAACAACAGAGCAACAATGACGACGCAGTGCCTGGAACCATGGAAGATGTTGTTCGTTTTGTGAAGGAGATTTCTGCGCGGTCTCAGTGTTGGACTGAATTCCACTTGCCGCTCCATAATGGTACTTGAAGTTTGCTTCGATAATCAGATGTTTTATTTGATAATTGTACTGATTATGATTCTCTGTTTTCTCAATTGAACACTATATGAATAATCTGACTATTGAATTTGATAGAGTTTGTAATTGCTTGAGTTAATTGTGCTCTTGTTCTCTTAATTTAAACATGTTCTTAGACGTGCTGCGGTGGTGCCTCTGGCTAATTGGCTAGATCTCATCCCATGAGTTTCGTGGTCATTTTTCTAAGCTTAATAATTGCCTTCCTAACTAATTCATGCACAGTATGCAACAGAAAAATGAAGTTGCCAGTGGCTAAAATTGGTATAGGTTATGCTTTTGTGTGATTTGATTTCATAAATAAATGTAAATCCTGAGTAAGTTAAATTGAGTAGAGATATAGGGATTTTAATGGATGCGTAGTTTATAATGCTCTGCTGGAATGCAAGACACACAAAATCCTGGAATGCAGGACATATATATATACATATACACACACACATATATAATTTTGTTTTAGATTTCAATAAGATTAATGAGTGAGTTTGATTTTTTTAAGTTTTAATACTTAAATTCTAGAAGTTTATCTCTCTGAAACATTTTTTTCCTAATTTCTCATACTCTTATTGTTAGTATAATGTAAATATTATATATTATGTGAAGTGTAAACGGGTGGGTTACGATGCTAGTGTTCAGATATGTTCCTTTTTTACGAAAATTTTGGTACAACAAATACAAAAGCTTTAGATAGCTACTCTATATCAGGTGACTGCTACACAAATCCTTCCTAGTGCAACAATACTAGTTCATATGGAAACTTAGAATACCTTTTACATATTTATTCCAAAGTAATAGATGAGAGAAGGTTTAACAATTAACTGGAATTGGTTTTTAAATTACCTTAAACCAAGAATAGTTCATCTCATGTTCTAGATATGAAATTTCATCATAAGATGACAAATAAGAAATTTGACAATCCTAACAAGAATAGAAGATACTGGCTTAGACCCAGAAAAACAAAGCCACACTACTCATTCACTTCCATTTGTTTCATTCTATTAACCATAGAATTCTCTCAAAAAGTGTTTTTTTGTTGGGTGTTTGTTTTTTCTCACTTTTTTTAAAAAATAATTATTTGGCCTTATGGTCTAATTTTAGTTTTGGGTTTATCTTCTATGTCTTTTTGTGTTTGATAATTTAAGGCATTTGAATTTGAATTTGGGTACTATGCAGAGTATCATCTCGGGTAGCTTAGGGCAAAAATAGCAAAACTGAGGACATAATTATTGGAGCCTCTTATACTGTTTATATCACATTGTTATTCTAAGTTTTCTATTTCTCGATCTCTTGTAATGATTGATGCAAGCTTTTGTAATATATTTGTATTGTCTTAACTGATTATTGAATGGCACTTATCCTTTTGCAAAGAATGAGAAACTTGATTGCATGTGCAAGCAATAGGCTTTACATTGTAGTTGCAGATAAGGCTTGGTTTTGGTCCACAATCTCAACCTAATGTGGTTTGCATCAACCATTGCACCCAAGATATTTTGGCTCTTCACATGATTCAGTTCACAATTCAAATACTAGGAAGAATGATTTCATACATTTTAGTAGTAGGCTAATAGATGTTTACTTTTCTGTAGAGTGTGAGGTCTGTTTTAATATTTGTAGATTAAGAAAGGAGGGAATATGCCTTGTCTAACTTTTTTAGAGTGTGAGGTCTGTTTTAATAGGCCTCCTTCCATGCAAAGAATAATGCTAGCATATCACAATTCTTGTGTGTCTGCTCACTATTTTGTGATCCATTTTCTCAATCAATGTTACATGTGAAATTGCTTCAGAGTTTCACTGTTTAGATAAATTATAAAAGTATTTATATGAATGTGAATTGAAAACTCTCAATTTTCTTGCCATGACCTTTTTTTCAACGTGTCAAAGTGAGGTCATAGGCAAATATTGACCAAAGAGTTGGAAGCTGTGGGTTTGCAGTTAAACAAGAGACCACCTCAGGAAAGATTATGCCCCACTGCCCCATTATTTTAGACTATATTACATGAAACATATATTTTATGTATAGCATAATGGTCTGAGTTGGATTTATATATTTCTGTCATTAATTTTTCATTAATATGGAGCTTTATATTTCTTGGCAGATATATTTTAAAAAGATGAGGCTACAAGTCTGGAAGATTGTGATCAAATTTTGTTGAATTTCATTAAATTAATGACAAAAATCATTATAAATTCCTATCGAAGTTGTGAAATACATTCAAGGATTATAATATTTTCATGGATGATACACATTCTTCAAAGGTGCATGTGGCCAAGTGTTGTGGATAATATCCAAGCAATTAAGTTTAATTGATATGTATCATTGCCTCTCATATTCATTCAAAAAAGCATTTGAGTGTAAGCTTGGATAAAAATTATGTTTGATATTTTTAATGACATATGTTGTAATATTAATAATTACAATAAATATTATAGTATTGAAATTTGATAGAATAGAGATTTAATACATTATCTCAATTTTTGTACTTAATCAAATAGGAATGAAAATAATTATAGAACTAATGGAAATGATTAAAACTAGAGAAATATTAATGAGTTTATTTATCAAAAAAAAGAAGCAAAAATGCACTTTGTGACAGTTTTTAAACAGTCGAAAATAAAAAAACGTGAAAAAATAAAATAAAAAAGTGAAAATAAATTGTGACAGCTTTTAGCCGACACAATTGTTTTGGCAGATTTACCGGCGTTCATCTAAAAGCTGCCAAATTTTTTTCTTACATCGTTAGTTCTGATAGTTGATCCTGACCATCAGAAATTAATTTTGTGGCGGCTTTTAGCCACCAGAATTAGCATTTTTAGCAACCACAAAAATATCATTTTTTTGTAGTGTATTAATAATTAATTTAATTAGAATAATTGATCGCAAAAAGTCACTTATGCAGAAAAAGGTATTTAAAATATTCAAATAGTTGGCTTATGCAACATCACAAATATCATGATTTCTTAGTACACCAATTAGTAAGAGAAATTTTAATTTATATAACATATTTTTAACTAAAAGAGAAATTAGTTTGAGTGTGAGTCAAAACTCTCATAATTATGTTAAAACTCCCAAGCAAATCAAGTTTCTAAGGTAAATCAAGGGATGACTATTTATAATAATAATCTTGCCCAAATGTTCTGTTCCTCAAAGCCAAGAACCATCCAGATTCAGGGTTCTTAAAACAATACGTGAAATAACTAGAAATCACCAAGTATAGCAAGTATAACTAGAATTCACCAAGTATAGTCAAAAACATAATCTTCAATTTAATGAAAAGAAGAATAAAACATAACAATTCAGTAGTAAGAGAGAGCAAATACTTCACAATTATTCACATTATTTCACCTTAAGACCAGAAGAAGGAAAATCGAAATTGAATGCTTAAGTGTTAATATGGTATAATAGGGATTTAAGGCAAAGATACGCCTCTTATAACTCCATCAACCCTATCTTATTGATATAAGTTTGATAGCAAATGAACAATTCTTTTACCAGTAATAGACAAAAAATACTTCAAAATTATTCACAATATTTCACCTTAACACCACAAGGAGGACAATCAAAATTGAACGATTGAGTGCTAATATGGTATAAAAGGATATGAGGCAATGATACAACTCTTATAACTGCATCAACCATGTCTTGTTGATATAAGTATGCAACTCTTATATATATATATATATATAAAGGTAAAGCTATTAGAGTTCAGAGATCACTGGGAGTAAACCCATCGTTTCAAATCATCATCTACTGAATGCTCTAACAAAATGATTTGGGAAAAAAATGTAACAACCATGTCAAATAATGGAAAATTGAAGAAATCGGGAAATGGCTAATTAACTCTACGTCATCGCCATGAACACGCCCCGGCAACCGCGTGCCACCGATTAACTTTCTCCTGCTCGTCGTCATCAAACTACATCTCTTTTGTCATTGCACCGAACCACATCATCCATGACGCCTTCCGTGGTCACCGTATCGCATGTACGTACCACATGGAGATTGTGCAAGACTCGCTCGAGGAGAGGCACAGCTTCATGCTCCGCCTCCCGAAGAGCCACCACCACCATGCACGTGACCTCACTTACCGAGGAGTTCGAGTGTGTCTCACGCATGCAGAGGCTTTTCACCAACAACACCACCGCTTCGGGCTCCTTCGAATTGGGATGAGTCTCTGTCCCCTTCGATCACCCGTCCACCTTCAAAACCCTAGCCCTCGAGCCAAAACTAAAGAAACTAATTTGAACCACTTGCACTGTTGGATATGAGATGCCATTAATTTGAGTGTTAGTATGTAATACTAATATGTTTGTGTGGTATGAGTGAAAGAAAGATATATATATATATATATATATATATATAGAGAGAGAGAGAGAGAGAGAGAAAGAGAGGATAAGGAGTTTATGTTTATGCTACTTGGTAAGGAGAAGAATGAGGGAGCGAGAATGATAAGTACCATTCAAAGACAGTTTTACATAAAATTGTCTTTGTACTCACATTCAATTACCATTCAAAGATGATTTTACAAAAAACGTTCTTTGTACTCACAGGAATTTTGCATTTTCGTCTCAAAGAATAATTTTATAGTGGGATTGTATAACTTTCACACTCATGAAAGCGTTCAATGTAACCAATAAAGTAGTAACTATATCTTCAAGTCTAGCTTACCTTAATGTGGCCTATAAGGCTTTGCTTCGACTAGACATTCCCAAATGTGCATGTGCCTAATGATAGAAATTCAATCAGATTAACCTACGCAGAAGAGGTTACTTTAGCAACATGTTGTTTCAATTAGTCCATCCAAAAATATAAAACAATTTAATTGAAATGAGAGGTCTTAAATTTACATATTTTACATATAAGCATAAAAAATCAAAAACTGTACGTGTATATTATTGTTTAATGATCATATAATTTCAAGAAGTGTCATGGTGTATGTTGTTTGCAGATGATATTGTACTTAATGATGAGACCAAAGATTGTGTTAATAGAAAACTTGAATTATGGAGAAACACTTTGGAGTCTAAAGGATTCACGATAAACTAGAGCAAGACTAAGTATATGAAGTGTGAGTTTTCACTGGTAAGGGATGATAATCAAGACCACGTGCATCTACTTGGTCAAGAGGTACCCAAAAAGATGCTTTTAGATACTTGGGATCAATTTACAGAAAGGTTGAGAGATTGATGAGGATGTAAATCATAGAACCAGAGCAGGGTGGATGAAATGGCGAAGTGCATCTAGAATTTTATGTGACTGCAAAATTCCCCTTAAGCTAAAAGGAAAATTTTATAGAACAGCTGTAAGACCAGTAATGTTACATGGAGTTGGATGTTGGCTAGCACATAGGCAACATGAGCATAAAATATGGGTAGCAGAAATGAGGATGTTAAGGTGGATGTGTGGTTATACGAAGATGGATAAGATAAGAAATGAAGATATTCGACGAAAGGTAGCAGTAGTACTAGTGAGTGAAAAGATGAGGGAGCATAGATTAAGGTTGTTTAGGCACTTAATGAGACGGCCCCTGGATGCTCTCGTAAGAACAAGAGTCTGTTACCAAGAGCTCGACACAAAGAGAGGTAGAGGTAGACCAAAACTTACCTGGAAAAAGGTAATCAAACAAGACTTGGAGTGAGATATAGATTGACGAAATTTGTGTCTTAGGACGGAATGGAGAAAAACTATAAACTTAGTGGAGGGTTAGACCCGTTATTATCTATATGTTCCAGACAATCCCTTTTTAGTTCTTTTCCTCTTCATTTTTCCCCTCCTTCTTTCACCCTTCTTTTCTTTTATCTTATTTTCTTTTCCTTTATCTTATTCCCCCTTTTTCTTCCCCTCTTTTTTTCTTCAACTTCCTCGTATCTATCATTGGGTTCATCTACCACCGACCCCAATTAATTTGGGCTAAAGGTGTTGTTGATGTTGATGTTGACCATATAATTGCTAAACAATCTTTAGGTGAAAAACAAGTATTTTCAAAATAATTTTCTATGTTCAAAATAATTTTCAATTTCACAAGGCTTTATTATTATATATAATCGTAAAAGATTAATTCTAAATTACCATAATAAAACTACATTGTAACTATATATAATCAACCCACTAGATTCTATGTATTTTTTAAAAAAAAAATATGCTGAATAATATCTCATTATATCCAAAACTCAAATGAAATCCAAATTACTTTAGCAGTTGATTAAAAAATAGAATAAAATACAATCATATTAATTTTCAAACCACCTACACCTATGGATATTGTGATATATATTAATATTGTATCCAAATCAATATTTCGTACATTGACCTTGTATCAGCCATAAGCCATATATATGCTTAGTCAATAATGAAAAACAATGAATACACTCAAATGCCAAGAGAGGTGGTGAATTGGAATAACCTTCAACTTTTAAATTTTTTTATGAAATCAGAGTTTTGGATATTAATCACTTTTTTAAAACCAACACAACCTTAATTCAATCAAATCACTCCATCCAAGATTTCAATCACAAAACCAACACTTGTTAAGTAATGAAGAAATCACAATAGCTGAGAGATCAAGATATCAAGAAGAGATAGAACAATAAAAATTAACACAAGCACATATACTGGTTCACTTCTCAAGAGAAGCTACATCCAGTTCTTCTAATCAAACTAGATTAGAGTTCCACTAATTCAAAAGTATTCTTTACAAGCAATTACAAGTGATTTTCTCTATCAATCATAGACAAAGAATCAGAGTTCTAACACCCTATTAGAAATCAAATCACCAAGATCCTGAGAACTCTACTCAGATCTTTACCCCTAGAGAACACTACTCTAGAAAGCTTGAAAGAAACTCTTTGAACTTAGCCTTACAAATGTATTTTGAAACTCAAAATAATCTACAAGAAAGTTTAAGAGAGACACAACCTGTGATCCTCAATGGATGAATGAATGCACAAATGATTTTACCAATCAACACCTGGTTGTATGAATATAAAAGCTCAGAATCAACTCTCTTGAAAAAACTTTTCTTGACTCATCTTCAAGTATGAAGCAAAATGATCTTTTAATCTCAAGCAAGAAATCTAATACTCAGAAAACTGTTTCTTGGACAATGAGAACTTTTTCTTGTGTTGGGATTTCGTAATCTGAAGTATATGATGAAATATGATGTATATTGAAATCGCAGACCCAACAACTTTATATAGAAAACAGTTTTAACAAACAGCAATCGATTAATACGCAAGTGTAATAGATTATTTTAACATATGTAATTGATTATTTAACCAAGTAATCAATTAAAATGTTCTTGAGACAATCTGAAAATCTTTAACGAACAAAGTAATCGATTATTCCATGAAGTAATCGGTTAAACCAGACAGTCTCATACATGCAATAGGCCTAGTAATTGATTAAGGTAGTCATGTGCAATTTCCAAAATAAGCCTATGTAATCGATTACAGATTGTGGTAATCGATTAAGACAGTCATGCATGTTTTAGAAATACAACTATGTAATCGATTATAGTATAATGGTAATCGATTAAGACAGATAATCATGATTTACATTTTGTGTTATGTAATCGATTACGAGTAGCTAGTCATCGATTAAAATATTCTTCATGGCTTTTTCAGAATCAAACAGAAGTTGTTAATCGATTATATCCTTGTGTAATATATTAAAGCAGACAAAGCCATGGAATATGCACAGATAAATTTTTAAGTTCTTTTCTTAAAACATTTTATGTATGAATATGTTTATGCTTTATGCAATGCAAGGATCACAAGATAATCCTTCTTAAACCATTCTACGAATTACAAATGCCTTCAATTGAATGGCATGTAAAAAGCTAAAACCTTCAAGTGATATGGGCTTCATCCTTGATCTTCTTCTTTAGCTCCTCCTATATGCAACAAATAACAAAGAACCATTCCTAATATATAACATGTTTACAAATAACAAGCCAGTCGATCATATAAAATATATAACAAGCCGTGCAAATATTTCAAATATAGATCCATCACAAGATACTCATCGCAACATTAATTCCTAGTCCTTGTATAGAGAAATTAATTTGTAATTGGTACTTTCAAGATCAAATATTGACAATCAGTTCTATCAAATAATAGTCCTTCTTTGGATTGACCATTATTCACATGAAAATACTTTATAATTATCACATATTTATCATCACAGGTATGTTATTATTTGACCAAATTGCTTCTTCTTTTAAGCCTAACACAATTCGCATAAATAATCTCATACGAATATCTATGTTATTTTAATCAAATCAATTTTCACAGTAGGAATTATTTTAGCAATATATTGTGTCAATCAATATAATTAAAAAATTACCAGACATACAAATAAATGGAGAGAATTCATAACTACTAAATGCACTCAATCATGATAACAATAAATATAAAAATATTAATCACGGCAAGTACATATTGTATCCTTAAATTATATTTAACACTATCATTGATATATACTTAAATTATGGTAAATAATGTTATCACACTATATCAAATTTATTATAACATGACCGATTCATCTATCAAGGAAGCACAAGATATGGATTCATCCAAAAAAATATTTGTCATGTATGTAACATCAAGACAATGACATCCAAAGATTTCCAAAGACATGTAATGCTTTATATAGAAAAAATTGAATCCTAACAATCAAACAATAAAGAATTGCTCTGATACCGCTTGTTGGAACATCTTTAATCTTTATTCTTTATACAGAAGCTAAAAAATTCACAGGTCTATAATCTAGGATAATTCACCAAAAGTCCAAGGATCTACAACATGTTTGATTGATTATTAAGAATTAGATAAAATACTTGGATCCATAGTTGGTTCCTTATCTAAGCATTATTCACATTTGTTGTAAGATCTTTGCGGTTATCCATCACGATCACGAACAATGGCATTATGGTTCTTCCTCAGTCTGGAACCTCTTTATTTCTCAATGAGACCTTCATAACTCTTCAGATGGGGAAAAGAAAAATTATATGTGTAATGACTCGATATATTGGGGACCATAGCCTTCTTATAGCGTGTTAACCTAATAGGATTCTCATTATTCCCTAATGGGCAAACACTAACATTTGCTCATTTAAGTCAATATCATCTTATTTAGTTGTTTAAAGGGTTCACTTAGTTTGACTACATAAAATAAAATCTACTAATAATAAATAGTTAATATAATTGTTTTATAATATTAACCCACATTAATTATTGGAATAGAAAATTTTAACATGATACTGTAGCCAAAAGAGAATTCTATTCAAGAGATAGATCAAAGTCCTTTCTGTTTAGTAGCAATTTTGATCAATATGGCTCACAGCCAGCACTCAATTAGAGGGACAATTTTAGGTGATGGTTGTATCCTGATACCCCCAAACCAGAAGAACTTCATATAGCATGCAGGTACCTATCTATGTATATATTGTGGGTGCTTTTTTTAATTATTTGTAACACTTTTCTAACACTTCCTTGCCAATAGAAGTAATATTTTTGCTTCTTGTTCCTGACGTTTTGTTGAGTAGGTATGTGCTTGTCTAGATTTTAAGGAAATATGTTCACCTTATAAAAATTGTCTAGACATAATTATTTTTGCTTAATAAGAGCATGCATGGCTGGGATTCTTTTTGTATTTCATGTAAAAATTAGGGTTGGCATGGTATATTTTTCTCATAAAATTGAATTAAACTGAATCGAATAATCATTGTTATAAAGTGATTCAATTCAAACCGAACCACTTTCATAAAGTGGTTAGATTATGTTTTTTAGTTTGGTTTGGCTTTGTTCTTCACACCCATACACGGTTTAATTTTTTCAAATAACTGAACTGTTTGCACCGAACCATTTTCATAAAATAGTTTGGTTTAGGTTTTGCTCAAAATGGTTTAGTTTTTATGGTTCGCTTCATATCTATTTTGAAAATGCATGTTAACCCGTGACTTGTGTTCTCCATTTCCACATAATGTAAAATCAAAGTTAAAGAGTTGAAGCTTGGAAAATCAAACTACTACAAAAGCTAACTGACAAATTGAAAAGGTCTGACATTGAATTTTCACTATAAACTACTATGTCTTGTTAGAGTTTTTTGTTTAAACTCCATGGGTTATGAATAAAAGGCGGTTGGAAAAAGGTTAAAAAAATAATAACTTCTCCCAACCGCTCCTGGGAAAGATTAGAAAAATAATAACTACTCCCAACCGCTCCTGGGAAAGGTTAGAAAAATAATATCTACTCACAACCGCTACGATAACCAACGGTTACGATGTTTCATCGTCAAGAGTCACGATAGTTTACAGACAACTCTTCAACAGGGTTGTTTGTTGTCTATAAATAGACACAGAGACAGTCAGAAAATAGTAAGTAGAAAAAATTGATAGAGTTTTGATAGTTAATCTTTTCTGATATTCTCGCTTAGATACTAGTGCATTTTCATATCACATAATTCTTCATTCTTTCTGAGTGATTCCTCAAGCATTAGCTTTGTTCGTTTGGGCTGTTGATTTGAAGTGTCATCAATCTTCAGACGTTAATCTGTTCTATCCTGGGAGACAATTGTTCATCAACCTATGGCATCAATTGGAGGGAACAAATTGTCTTAAGGAGACAACATTGTTGGGCTCGAATCCTTTCATCTCTTTGCATCTGTTTCTGATTCATACTTATCATACAGGTTCTGTTTAAATTATTTTTGTACAGTTGTAGTAAATTATATTGTTCCTCTTGACCACTCAGATTCTGACCCTTGTGTAATTGGATATATTCCAATTCTAAATTAACTAATAGAACTAACAATCTTAAGACAATTTGATTGAATCTGGGTTCAGTATATTCTATCTTTTTGTATTATATGCTGTTGTCTACTCTCTGTACTTTTGAACAATTAATCTGTGTGATTAATCAGTGTTTCTGTACTTTTCAAAATTACCTTATTCTTCTATTGATAGATCAACTGAATTGGTAGATTTAATACATACTGATATATGTGATATGAAATCTGTACCATCTAGGGGTAATAAGAAATATTTTATGACTTTTATTGATGATTGCAGTAGATATTGTTATGTTTATTTACTTAATAGTAAGGATGAAGCACTTGTGGCTTTTAGACAATATAAAAATAAAGTTGAAAATCAACTTAACAAGAAAATTAAGGCTATAAAGAGTGATCGTGGGGGAGAATATAATGGCCCCTTCGAGGAATTCTGTATAGAATCTGGGGTTATACATCAGACGACTGCTCCTTATGCACAGCAATCAAATGGGATTGCAGAAAGAAAAAATCGAACATTAAAAGAAATGATGAACGTTATGTTAATCACGTCCGGTTTACCACAGAACTTGTGGGGGAAAGCCATTTTGACGGCAAACTATATTATAAATAGAGTTCCTCACAAGAAGACAAAGAGCATACTATACGAAGTATGGAAAGGAAAGCAACCATCCCTGAAATACTTGAAAGTGTGGGGTGCTTGGCTAAGAACGTCTTGTATAACGGCAAGTCTAGACATATACGTCGTAGACATGATACCGTTAGACAACTACTCTCAAATGGAATCATCTCAATAGACTATGTGCGGTCTAAAGAGAACATAGCAGATCCATTAACTAAAGGGATTCCTAGAGAGCTAGTTGAAAATTTGTCGAAAGGAATGAGTTTAAGGCCTATCAATTGTTGATCATCGCGGTAACTCTACCTTGATGAGTGGAGATCCCACGAACTAGGTTCAAAGAGACAACTAAGTCATGATCGACTGTTAAACACTGTGGAGTTTTTAAACTCATACTCATTCCTATGACAATACAATGTATATGAGGGTAAGCATAACGACTTTTAATGGTTTCTTAATCTGATGTGTTCAGATGATGTATGTGGAGGTATATCACAAGAAATCACCTATTTGAGTGTGAAGTGAGGGCCGCTTCAATGAGAACTTAAAAAGGCCGATTCTCTACAATACTTGCAGAACCAAGAAGGTGTCCACGGCCAAAATGGATACAACAATGAGGACGAGCAATGCTAGGGAAGCAATTGTGTGTCTCCTATTGTCTCGGTATACACCATAAAGGTCGACAGTTCAAGGCATCACGACCACCGATTGACCTAGTATACCCGATAGGTTTACACTAGAGAAGGTTCAAAGGTAACCCCTACCTATCTCGATGCAATTGTTTCTCGCCGAGGAATCACACTTGCATACATATTCATATGCATTTAGTCATGTTGAATTGATCTCTTATTCATGTGGGGATTGTTGGAGTTTTTTGTTTAAACTCCATGGGTTATGAATAAGAGACGGTTGGAAAAAGGTTAGAAAAAATAATAACTTCTCCCAACCGCTCCTGGGAAAGATTAGAAAAATAATAACTACTCCCAATCGCTCCTGGGAAAGGTTAGAAAAATAATAACTATTCCCAACCGCTCCGATAACCAATGGTTACGATGGTTCATCGCCAAGAGTCACGATGGTTTACAGACAACTCTTCAACAGGGTTGTTTGTTGTCGATAAATAGACACAGAGACAGTCAGAAAATAGTAAGTAGAAAAAACTGATAGAGTTTTGATAGTTAATCTTTTCTGATATTCTCGCTTAGATACTAGTGCATTTTCATATCACATAATTATTCATTCTTTCTGAGTGATTCCTCAAGCATTAGCTTTGTTCATTTGGGTTGTTGATTTGAAGTGCCATCAATCTTCAGACGTTGATCCGTTCTATCCTGGGAGACAATTGTTCATCAACCTATGGCATCAATTGGAGGGAACAAATTGTCTTAAGGAGACAACATTGTTGGGCTCGGATCCTTTCATCTCTTTGCATCTGTTTCTGATTCATACTTATCATACAGGTTCTATTTAAATTGTTTTTGTATAGTTGTAGTAAATTATATTGTTCCTCTTGACCACTCAGATTCTGACCCTTGTGCAATTGGATATATTCCAATTCTAAATTAACTAATAGAACTAACATGTCTAAAAAAAATTGTTTGTTCTTGCAGAGATATACTGCTGGAACATGGGAAACACAGTGAAATTGGGGACTTTACCGTTTGAGTGGTTATCAGAAAGCTCATGGTCTGAATTCAAACTATCTAAAAGACATGGAATGTGCTGAGGGACTTTTTGCAATTTGCCATTACTACTCTTCATGTCCTGAACCAGAATCGACTATGGGAACAGCCATGCAAACTGACAATGATTTCTTCACGGTGCTTCTTCAGAACCATATTGGTGGCTTCCAAGTAAAATATGATGACAAGTGGTTTGATATACCCCCTGTGCCTGCTGCTTTTGTCATTAACATAGGTGATCTTTTGCAGGCAAGTTTTCTATTTCCCTTTTGTTATGTGTTTATTTCCTCTAACTTTTATTAGTTTATGATGAATATAGCTACATTTTCTAAGCAAGACGTGAAAAGATAACAATTAGATAAATGTTAGTAACATACTCTCTTAAAATTTGACTGGTTTAAATTTATTAGACATAAAAAAATATTTGTGGATCCCACATTCTAGTTAACAAACCTCTCATGATTTTGTTGTTTTCAATAAATTTTTGTCTAATAAAAAAAATGTGTTGCTAGCACTCATATAAAAATTAACTTAAAACAAATTATTATGGCACGACAATCATGAAGTGAACAAATAATAATATGATTTCACCTTCTTGTGCTAGGAATACAAGGTATGAAATAGTTTGCATTTTGCCATTTTCTCATTAAAATTGAGTGATAGAGTTAATCATGTCATTTGATTCATATAGTCGATCTCAACCACCGAGTGAGACATGATTTTTTTTTTATCTATTGTTATTTGCATGAACATTATTAGATGTAAATCATGTAGCTAATGTTTGCTTGTTTGAATTATAGCTTATTACAAATGATAGATTCAAGAGTACTGAACACAGAGTGCTTGCAAACCATGTTGGTTCAAGAATATCTATTGCAAGCTTTTTTCGCCCTCGTGGAAAAGCAGCCTTAAAGGTTTATGGACCTATAAAGGAACTATTATCTGAAGACTGGATGGTACTAGTGCTCTTACACATTACAAGATTTGAATATGGAAAAAGAAGGAATAGTAAAAATAAATTACTCTGATTGGCATGAAACATGACTTCATGCATGACTAGGCAGAGTAAAAGTTTTGTGTTGCATGTTTTATGAGTTTATGACTTCGTCAAATTCCAGAACATTGCCTTTTACATCACTGCATTATAGTCCTTCTAACTTCAAACAAAATGTAATATCATTTGCGACTTGCCAAGTTGTATACCAATGCAACAGGGAAAAGCTATACTTGCTAAATAAACTTGTGGTAGTTTTCAGTAACGTTTGTAGGAAGTTCTGTATTCCTTTTACTCAACTCTTGTTTTAATTTTTTATTTCTAATAATGTAAACAAGCTTTGAAATGGTCATCTTAATTGCATATCGATCACAACGAATATGATTTTGGTGTAATTATAAAGTACTGTCACGACCAAAATCAAGACCATTGATTAACCAAAACTAATAATTCATGAATGACTACTAGTTTTATTTAAATTAGGAAAAAAAATAGCCCTGGAAAGATTAGTCTACAAAGTAAAAACAAATTTATGTTATAATAATGCATGCAGAACCAAGGTTGTTTGGCTAGCGCTGCATAATGGCCTCATTGTGATTTAAAAGTAAGTTTAATAAAAACATTAGTTATGTCATGACTAGTTACACATGATTTGCCACCTCTCTCCATGCTTGACCGAGATCCACATCAAGAGCTTAGCCACTTCAACTTTCTTATTTGCCAACACTTGTTCACATACCAATATACCATGTTCACATAAACATAGTAGGGCTATGTTTGAATAAACTATTTAAGACCGATCCAATTATAAATTATTTAATAAATTCAATTTGATCCCATTTTAAACCAAATTTGGACTTAGATGTTTGAAAAAAATATTTAAAAAAGTTAACAAAGAAAAATGAGACCAAATTAAATTAATTTTAAAAATAAGAAACCTAATTGAACATTTTGAAAATAAAGGGCCAAATGAAAATTATTTCAAAAAATCAAGAACTTAATTGAACTTTATAAGAAAATATAAAAATCAAGTTAAACCTACTAGATATATTAAGAGAAGAAAAAAGTAATTTAACCTCAAATTTATTTGAATCGTTACAAATAACATACATCACTTATCATGATTTGCTAAGTATGGGGTGCTTCTCATTTGGGCTTAGATTGGACTTTTCTTATTATTATTATTATTATGTTTAGGGCCCAAAACAATACCTAGTGCTTAATTATAATCATATAGAATAACTAAAAAAAGGATTGATGATTAGAGTCATGAAAAAAAAAAAAAGAAAAAGGAATTAATCGTTGACCGTATTCCAGAGCTAAGATCAAAGGGGTGAGCTTCCTGCACCATAATTTTTTCTCATACACCATTATAAAACAGTGCATTTCCTTAATTACCCTTCCCACTTTCACTTCTAATTTTAAAAAACAGGCTCTTCACTTTCCGCACCATTTGATCCGTTCGCGCACCCGCACCATTTGTTGGTCTCTCCCTGCGCCGCCATTGCTGCAAGTGTTGATACCAGCTGCATTGGAAGTGTTGAACAGCTGGTGGTGACCGTTGATACATCGTCTTCTCCGTTTGGTGGGCTCGACATTGTGAGGTAAGTCCGTCGTGTTTTAATGGGTGCATTTGTGTAAGGAGGCTTTTGTGCGTGTCGTGTGGGTGTGTGGTGGGTTGTTTGTGCTTAATGGTTGTCCTTGGGTGGTATGTGGTGGTCGGCAATGGCGGAACGGATGCTTGGATGACCGGAAGCTAGATACGGATTCGGCAATCCGCAGGACATGCACGGATCCGACAATCCGTAGAGACCTCACGGATTAGTTAATCCGTATGAGGTTCACGGATTGTGTGATCCGTAAACCTTATACGGATTAACTAATCCGTGAGGTCTCTACGGATTGTCAGATCCGTGCATGTCCTGCGGATTGTCGAATCCGTATCCAGCTTCCGGATTGTGCAATCCGTGCCATTCCAACGGATCTATCAATCCGTGCAGTGCCTTTTTGCAAAAAAAAAAAAGGTTTTTTAGAGAAAAAAAAAGGTGAAAATAATTAAGGAAAAAGAGCCAATATAAATAACCAAGGAAAAACAGCCAATATATGTGCTTGTTAGTGAAAATAGTTAATTTGCATGTGTACATATGTTTAGAAATGGATTTATTGGTTGGTTTTAATTTTGAATATGTAGGAAGCTTCTGAATTCCAGTGGTTTAAACCTTAATATGTTGTTACTCATTGACATGATGGCAACTAGAAGTATATTAAACTTAATATGCCCTTAATGTACTTGTGTCATACTTCCAATTAACATAATTTTGTGTAACATGTGCTAATACGATAATGTAATTGCAAGGCTGAAACTTTGAAAGCTGTTATGAGAACTTGTTATTGCAGGTAGCTGACATAGATCGCTATTTTGAAAACTTTGATGGTGTTTGCACAGTTACTTGTGGTTTCCATTGTTTACACAAATTTCTTCAAATTTTTTCAATATGATGATAGTTTTGTTAATATTTACCAAGACATCTAAGTTCATTAGGTATGGTTTGAAAGCATGCTTTGTATGTCCACATTTTCATCCAAATAGTAGTTTGATTGAATAAAAGAAGTAAATTTCGAAAGTAAAGGATGAAGCTGGACAAGTTATGTAGATTTCAGTGTCCAACACTTTTTGACAAAGTGTTGACACTTTTTGTTTATGTCTGAAATACACTATGCGGATGTAGATTAGACATGGCTAGGACGAGAGGAGGAGTGTGTCGGCCTGTTGGACACCGTCCTGATGATTCCGAGAGTACACATGGCAGAGGTCATGAGCATGATGCCCCGGAGCGGCGTAGGCCGACTGCATCAGCACGTCGTCGTAGGGCGGGTGTTGCCATTGATGATGTTCCTCCCGTGCAGGAACCACACGTGGAGACGGTTGATCTGGTCACCGAGGAGACTGATTCGGTGACCGAGGATATGGACATAGCGTCCGAATCATTCCCTGGAGGGCCTTCAGATTCATCTGTGCTTACCGGGTTTCGCGATCATGTGGTCGTACGCGTCTGGGCCGGAGAGGTATTCATATGTTGAATCACATAGTCGAATGTCGTCATACATTTGGTTATCCATGAATGTTTTACCTTAAATAATATGTTAAATGCAGGATCGTGCAGAGTTGAAGCTTGCTTCCCATGGTTGTAAGGTCATTAAATTTGGGAAGCCTGTGCTTGAGATAGAGGGCTTTGTGGCTGCCACTGGCCTCAGTCCATTGATTGGATGCTCAGTGGAGACAGGTGATAGGGGGTTGCTATCCGCATTTGTCGAGTGGTGGCACCCTGAGACATGTTCATTTCACTTGCCCGTGGGTGAGATGACATTGACACTTGACGACGTGTCATCACTGCTGCATCTCCCTGTTATGGGGACATTCGACTCGTTCGAGCAGCTGGAGGTCGGAGAGGCGATGACATTGCTGGTGGACCTACTTGACATCACTGTAGAGGAGGCTGCAGCAGAGACATCGCAGTGTCATGGGCCTTATGTCAGACTATCATGGCTCCGGGACACATACTACGCGAAGGTCGATGCGAGGCAGTGGATTTTGGCCGCCAGAGCATATCTACTTCACCTTGTTGGCTGCACACTGTTCGCCAACAAGAGTGCCACACATATAGCCGTGGTATTCTTGGAGGCGTTTCGAGACT